>CM065370.1:27109218-27194135 GCA_033032245.1 Poecilia picta | reverse complement strand
TCCAGGATTTAATAAGGAAAAAGTTCTGAACGTATGATAAATCCTACACAAACACATAAATCTGAGATTATTTAAAAATATAGAGGAAGATGAGAAACAGCAGAACCATCAACAGACGACATGAAGGACTTTCAGAACCTCAGCAGAACCTGAACAGAACCTCAGGGTGAATTTTGGGTTTTCATTCTCCAAGTTATAATCATCAAAATTACAAGAAATAAAGACTTGAAATATTTATTTCTCTGTTTAAAACCCTTTAACTCTCACCAAGGAAAATATGATTGAAAGACAACATGCAGGTGTTTTCCTGCTGTTCCCACAACAAAAGGTATCCAAATAAAACAGATCTTAAAAAACAGCTTTACTACGTTATTCTCCACCTAATTTGGACTCATTCTTCTCTCAGCATTGCTTAAGCTGTGTGAAATGAAGGATTTCAGCTTAAATTGGGTTAAATTTAAGCTGAAAAATTGTGTTTTCTAATATAAAGTTTCTCTTTTTGAAATAAGAGACAAAAATACTGATGTGCTGACGATACGCTAATTTATTGGAACTGTATGTTTACACTGAGCCTCAGAGCAGAACGAAAAAATTTATCACCAGGAAACTAAATGACCCAGAAACACGTTGAATCGTTTCTGCAGCTCTGAGTTTCTGCTGCTGGAGATAAGATGGAGGAGGAGGAGAGCAGCTAGAGAGGAAACGTGACCTCATGATGATGACAAACTGAGGCTCCGCCCCTTTGTGAGCTTAGAGACGTTACATCATCAGTTCAGCCCTGATAGAGAAGATTTTACATTTACCAGTTTGATGCAGAAACTCTTGACTGGATCCTCCAACCATCTGATGTCTTCAGATAAAACCTGAGTCTCCACTAGAACAGAGCGCAGTGTTCCTGTCTGGCCACCAGGTGGCAGCATTGTTACATGTTAAGACTCCAGCAGCAGGAGGATCCGGTTCATGACGTCACATGTTTACTAGTTTATAATAATGTGAATCTGGATCCCGACAGGATCAGAATGTAAATAATAATGAATCATCTGAATGTTTATCAGTTTATAGGATCCAGTTTAAAGTTTCTGACTTCCTGTTTGCTTCAGGCTCCAGTTTCCGGTCTAAACTGGTTCCAGTGACGTCAGCATGAACAGATTCAAGCTGATGAGTTTCAACAGATCAGATGAAGAAACTTTAGAAATGAACTCAGTCACATCATGAGATCAGTTTCACTTCTAGTCACGTGATTTACAAGAAGCGCCGGACTCAGACATGCGCAGTGAGATCCTCAGAGGTCTGGACGTTGTCCGTCTTTATGTCCTAATTAAAGTCTGAAGATCTCTGGTGGTTTTAACGGAGCTTCATGTTGGATCAGATTCCAGTTTGTTTCATGACGCAGATGGAAACCAAATGTTTATATTTTTACTGTGACGTCATGGACTGTTTTCCTCCTCAGCTCCGACAGGGCGAGTCTCTGTATGGCAGGTAGTTTTACCATAAAATCAGTTTCATCTGACGAGCTGTAATTACATTATAAATGTCTCAAAATGAGTTTAGACTGTAAATAATATTTTAACTGTCCTGAGTGAAACCTGATTAAATCTGCATTTACATTCAACTAGTAAGAAAAACAGTTCAAGATTCTTCAAATACATTTTGACATTTAAAAACATTGTTCAATATCTCAGACATCTGAAGGGTCACACAGCCATAATTACATTAGTTTTTTCAAACTTCATTTTAATTACTCAATGTTAAATGTTTAGATGTCTAAATTCAGAAACTGTGTGTCGTCCAAACAGCTGCTTGAAGAATTGATGTTTTAAAGGAAAACTAGAGCCAAAAATAAATAAAACAGGAAGTAGGTCTGTCTGCAGAGGAGAGCAGAAAAATATTCATCCTTCAGTCTGAAATGAGCCACAGATCTGGATTTAATCTGAATAAAACTGATCAACATGAAACTGTCATTGTTCAAACATCAGAATCTATTTAATCTGATTTTTTAAATTAAAATAAATCAGATTCATTCAGCCTTATAACCTGAGTTCAGTTCATAAAAAGCTCAAATGCTCAGAAGTAGAAAAGTTTATCAGATGGGATTTACTTAAATGATCAACTGGTTTGAACTTCCCAAGTTTTATTTTCCATCAAACGTCAGAATTAAATCAACGTTTGACCTTCATCCCTGCTGAGATGATGAGGAAGATGATGCAGTGATGAAGATCTGCTGAGGACACATCAGACCTGAGGACATCTTGTCCTCCTCTGTCCTGCTGGATGGACAGACTGTCCTTCATTCAGACCAACATGAACTCTGACCTTCTTCAGGTCAGAAGGTCAAACTGGTGAAACTGTTGATGGGAAACAAAACGTCTCCAAATGATCCTGGTTCAGATTCTTGACTTTAATATGAAGGAGAATTTAAAGGAATCAGTGAAAATTTCACAATAAAATCAGTTTATTGGATAAATTATAACCAAATGAAGAACAGAATCATTAGAATCAGTTTTATGATGATTGTGTGAAACCAGAGATCAGCCTGAAATCAACAGACAACACAGTCAAATGTTGGAGAGTTTAAGTTTCCAGATTAGATTTTACTCTCAGAATGTGGTGAAAATGATTGAAGAGAATCACAAAAACATGATCCTGGAAAAACATGAAATGAATTCAAACACAAAACAGATGGACGTTTTCTGTACTATTTATTATCACACATTTTATTGTTATTAAGCACAACCTGGCATTTCAGCAGACATGAGTATTAAAGTCAAGCAAAACAAATTCACCCAGAAATAAAAACTAAAACTGTCATTTACAGAAAAAGACTGAATAAAGTAGGACTGGGTGATAAATTGTTCAGTTTTCTGTTAATGAGGATTAAATTTTTGGAAAATCTGGATTTTTTTCCATCACTGAACCGTTTTGGTTTCTGTAGCTCAGAGTGAATCAGTTCATTCAGGACAAACCAGAAAGTTTTAGTTTGGATCTAGTGGGACGTTGAGTTCAGGTCCCTGAATGGATGGTTGAAATAAATAAGAAAATAAAACAAAGTTTTTGAAAAACGTTTTCTAATTTTTATAAAAGGGAGATAAAAAAAAACTTCTAAAATCTGGAATTTGATTTGTTTCATCAGGAAAATGAAAACAAATCAAATTAATATAAACACAGATTAGTTATGAATTCCTGCAAGTGAACAGATATTTTTATTTAAATAAATATTGTTTAACCTTCAGAACCAATCAGTTCATCTGTTATCAGAGATCAGCTGATTGAAAATGAGGATGGATCAATAATTTAAATGATTATCAAGGTGATTCTGCAGATTCAGGAAACATCCAGTAAATTGAGTCCAATTAAAAATAATAAAAGTTTATTCATCCTGAATGTTCAGAGAAAAGAGAAAAACAGGATCAGCAGAAACTGAAACATCCAGATTAACTCAGAAACCAGACGGATTAATTCAGCCTTAAAGCGCCAAGCAAAATATAATATACATAGAAAACATTCACAAGACATAAAAACATCCAAAAACACGAGCAAAAATGATTATTATAGATATACAAGCATAGAATATGAACACTGTATTTGGTAACATAGAAAAACAGAGTCTAGAGCCTCAGTAATGTGACTAAATATGGAATAATTCTGTTAGTGACCAAATTATTTAATGACCTTCTGGTAATAAGTCAGATCAAAAGTTTTCAATGATTAAAATTCAAAGTTATGTCTTTTAAAACATGAACATAAATGCAACATACATCAAACTAGGATGCAACGATTCCTCAAATGATTCAAGAACCTCGATTATTAAAACTGATCCGACTTGAAGCTTCGTTAAACTATGTCATTATTTATCACATGGTGTTTCACCCAGAGCATCATCTGTGGTGGGCAGCCTCTCACTTCCACCCATCAGTTGATGCTAAGTGCCAACAGCATGTTGACGTTTAAAGGGTTTAATCCGCTTTTCTCCTCCCAGAAACCGATTCAGAGCGAATGGGAGAAGGTGAGAGAGAAAGAATGACTTGATTTATGGTAAAAATAATCTATACAATGCTTGAGTACTAAAATATTATTCAACGCCCTGAAATGAATAAAATGAGACATAAATGTTTCAGGTATAAAATACAATGAACAAAAATATAAACCTCATGTCAAGTATTGTTTCCATGTGGAGTTAATGACTGTAAATGAGCTTCTGCTGATATTTAGTAAAGTTTCTCTTGTATGATTTTAGTCCAGCTGTCAGTCGGCATCAACACTCTGAGCTTCACCCAGTGCATTGTGGGACATGTCCACTGGGTGACCAGACACAATGAGCAGCAGCTGGACAGTAAAAGGCCCCAAAGTGTCACATGATGTCATAAAGCCTCAGATGTCATGTTGGATGGAGGGACGACCAGCAGCTGATTGGCTCAGTGTCCGACATCAACCACCAGACTGACCACTGCAGACCCTCATCATCCTCTCATCCTCCTCATCGTCCATCTGAGGACCAGCGACACCCAGATGATGAGACTCTGGGTCTGAACAACGTCAGACTGTAAAGCTACGGGAAGCCAACAGTGTCAGAATCTGATCCTCATCCTGACCCATCATGGCTGTTAACCTGCTACAAACGGCTGAACCACGACGTCATCAGTGAAGATCAGGAATTACTGGAGATAAACTTTGAGTTTCTCTAGATATTGTTAACACAAATGTTCATAAAACCTTTGACATGGAGAGTTTATATTTTTGAACATTTCAGTCAGAAGTGAACATATTTAGAGCAGAAATCTGTAAGTTATAATTCTGCATCTTATGCAAAGTAACAGTTCAGTTCATGGCTTTAGCAGGTTTTGACTTTTATATTCAAATGATGTTTAAAATAAAATGTGAAATAAAGAAGCTTCTATTATTTGTATTGAAAGCACATTAATAAGGTTGGATTCATATAGCAATAGAAACCAAATTGACAGTTTAGGTGTTAAATGTTCTTCAGCCTGGAAACCTCAGAGTTAGATTATAATCCAGGACTATAATAATCTGTCTGCATTATAATCTAGTAAAGATTAATACGTGTAACAAGTGTAACTGGACCTTATATAAACTATAAAGACAGAAAATATTTTCATGTTTTCTTTGGTGAAAAGTGGGTGAACTGACTGTCAGTTTGACTGACTGACCAACCAGGTCAGTCAGTCTACGGTTCGAATCGGGTCGGCCAGACCGGGTCGGTTTCAGTTCGCTGCTGATTGGTTCATTGGCTGTGGGGGCGGGACAAAGACCAGATCTCTGGGTCAGAACTGGACTTTCTCCATGGCCGTCATTTCAATAAGCTGCATAATTCCTGTCATAATCTAATCTTACTCTTCACTGGGATTAGATTCTCCTCTTCAGCCAAAGATTTAATGGTAAATGTGAATAATATTTCTCTAATGAACCAATCAGAAGTTGTTTAGGATGTAAACGAAGGGATTTACACATCAGGTGGGAAATCCCACCTGCCAGTGGTGGTTCAGCTGGTTGTCCAGCTCAGAGACGACATTCAGATGAGATTTTTATGGTTAAATGTGAAGCTGAGGTCAATGTTTCCATTCCTCACTCATGAGCAAATACAGAAAAAACAGGACTGGACCCAAGAAGAAAACTGTCCTGTTTCACTGGGGAGATCAACCCGGTAGCCATAGCAACGGGTCGATTTACTTAGCAACAGGTTTCCTGATGAATGCAAAACGACCAGGACCAAAGCACCAATGGGACCAGGTAGAACTGAACCGGGTCGAACCAGGCCAGGCTAGACCAGGCCAAACCGAGCCGGGTTGAACTGAACCGGGTCGAACCGAACCGGGCCGGACCCTGCAGTGTGAAAAGAGATTATGTTTGTAGTTGACAGGCTGTTGCCAACTCAGCAATTTTCTCTCCATATGCAGTGACATTTCTGAGAAGAAAAAAATGGTATTGGCCAAAATTGGAACCAGCAGGTCAGAATTTTAGAGATCTATAATTGATAATCA
The DNA here is from genome assembly GCA_033032245.1 of Poecilia picta. Taxonomy (NCBI): domain Eukaryota; kingdom Metazoa; phylum Chordata; class Actinopteri; order Cyprinodontiformes; family Poeciliidae; genus Poecilia; species Poecilia picta. The sequence continues at coordinate 27,188,139 of CM065370.1, read as the reverse complement.
GCCAGAAAATCTCAACTGGTGTAGCCCTAGTTAAAGATCCATTTTCACCAAAATCTGAACCTTCCACTTCCAGTATTTCTAGACTGGAAGTGGAAGGTTCAGATTTTGGTTAGGAGGAGGATGATGATGGTTCTGGTCAGACTGGACTCTTCTCCTCCCTGATGGATCCAAACCAGATCCAGTTCCAGTCATGAACTGGTTCCTCAGGCAGCAGAAATGATTCAGTTCCTTCAGATCAATAATCAATAGTGATCAATAAGAGGCTGCAGACGGGACCAGAGGACCAGGAAGTGTCTCTGTTGGTCCATCAGAACCTTCACTGAGATCGGCTCTGATCCAAAGTCTGACTGGATCAATGATCAGAGATGATCAACCTGATCAGACTTATTGACAAGCCATCAGTGGAGTCGGATCAATAGAGTTTCTTCTGGTTCTGATGTCTGGTAGGACCTGGATTGTCCCTGCAGAGGAGACAGAGGACAGTTAGAGAGACAATCTATCAGCATCAGATGTTAGTAAACGACCTGAACTCATCAAGTCAGAGGATCCAAAGCTCTTCACTCTACATTCACTCATTCACCTGGTGAATGAGTGAATGTAGTCTGACATAGTGAGGAGAAAAAGGGCCTAGTCAAAGGACAACAACAGAGAGACTGAGTCGGATTTGAACTGGCAGCTGGAAGGTGTGAAGGACAAAGTCTTAACACCTTCCAGCTGCTCTCTCTCATCTTTCTACCAGTTTTCTTTCCTCATTACATCACATTGACCTTTGACCCTCTGATCAACCATCACTATTGATCAGAAACAATCAGCGGATTGGAAAAATACATTTAAACCACTGACCAACTTGTTTCATCATCAAGACGACTCTCCTACCGTATTCATCACTCTCAGACTGAGTACTCGGAGTCAGACTGAGGTCTTTATTCTCCAGCGAGTTATTATCCATCTTGGTTCTGGTTCTGCAGAACCGGTCCTGCTCTCCAGGATGATCAGAACCGTCCTGATACACATGGACCGTCCTGTCCTTGCTGTCCTTCCACTCCACTCTAACATCTTCAGGCAGATCCTGTGTGGTTCTGCAGGGCAGCTCAAAAGGCACCACCCCTGATTCCACCTCCACCTTTGGGTCTGAGAGACAACAGAGGACAAGATGAGTTGGACAGACAGCAGCAGCTCTGAGGACATGTCCTCTGACTGGATGAAGGTCCAACATGTTGGACTGTTTTGACCCATACTGTGTGGTATCAAAAAATGAGTAAAATCAGAATTGAATGATGGTTCACATCATGTATTGAACTGTACAGTCAGAATCTTTTCCTTCTACAGCTCTGGCAGTAAGAGCCAGTACAGTGTTCCTGGTGTTCTTAGGATGGATAATGACTGTGTTTGCTGAGGAGACAAGATCATTAGAAAGACAGAAGACAGACAAAATCAGGTAAACAGACAAACCATTGAGAACATATTCTGCAGAATATTCATCGTCTCCATCCAGACTCTCTGTGGTTCTGCAGGGCAGCTTAACAGACTCCACCCCTGGTTCCACCTCCACTTGTTCTTGGACTGAGAGACAACAGAGGACAAGATGAGTTGGACAGACAGCAGCAGCTCTGATGGTCTCATGTCCTCTGACTGGATGAAGGTCCAACATGTTGGACTCTGTGTCCCCGTCTGTCCTGGACCTCTTCCTCCTGCTCTGCTTCCTCATCTTCATTACATCACAGTGACCTTTGACCTTCTGATCAGCCAATCATCTCTATTGATCAGAATCAATCAGCTGATTGGAAAAATACATTGAAACCACTGACCTTTGACCTTCAGCCAGACTTGTTTCTCCATCAGGACGTCTCCCTTCCTGCTGGAGACTCTGCAGGTGAAGGAGTCACCGTCTCCATCCGTCGGCCATGACAGAGTCAGACTGAGGTCTCCAGTCTTCAGCAGGTTCTCATCCATCTTGGTTCTGTCTTTGTAGAACCGGTCCTGTTCTCCAGGCTGATAAGAACCGTTCTGATACACATGGACCGTCCTGTTGTCTCTGTCCTTCCACTCCACTTTATCCACAGGCCGTCTGAATATGCAGAACCACAGGAAACGTGGGACCTTTAAGTCCAGCCGGACAAACGGCGTCCCTGATTTCACCACCACCTGTTGGTCTGAGAGACAACAGAGGACAAGATGAGTTGGACACGAGGCTATTTGCTTCATTTGTCCCCTCAATGAAGCCTCTCATGAGTAATAAAACATGTCACTGCGCATCACGATGAGGCTGCGAACGTCTCCTGTATCTGCAGCCGATGAAAAGCTTAAACTCAAACCCTCTACGGTGAGCAAACAGCCAATCAGCATTCAGTATGCAATAAGCCTCCAAGTAGCCTTGAAACTCAGTGTCACGCAAGAAAGATCCCACTGCGTATGAAGGACCAAAACTGACATAATAAAAAATAAAAGCCTTGTCCTCACATGCAGGAAGAGAATCATTGGAAGTCAAAATTGGAAGTCAAAGAAGAAAGACGCTAATTTTAATTTAGAACAAGGACATGCTGGGAGCAGGCATGATGGAGAAATGTTTTCAAATTCATACCAACCCATTACAGAAACCAGAGGAAGAAGTTCATATTGAGTTGCATCAGGCAATACAGACCGACTTTTGACTTCCAGTGATTCACTTCCTGCTAAAGCGCCCCCTGGTGGTGGAAGAAAAACCCACAGAAAGCCGGACCGGGTTAAAAGCTGCATGGTTCAAAAAGTAGGAAAAAAGAAACAGCTTATAGTCCGAAAAATATGTTTAGCAAAGAACATGACAATTGACTCCTCTGGTTCAACCAAGGAAGTGAAGAAAAGGTCAAAGTACATGGCTTTTAATATCCACCAGCCGTCTTACAGAGATTGGAGCACAAGGGAGAATCCCACCAGTTTCAGTTACTTCATAACTCTGGTATTTGGACCTGCAGCCTGTGATTCTAGCTTCTGACCCAAACCCAGTTCAGAAATACTATTTATAATGCGTTTACAGTAATCTGCCTCCAACATGAGCTTTATAGATAAAATTGACCCTCTGCTGCACCTTGTGGAAAACCGAGAGCAACAGAGAAACCAGCAGCTTATAGCTGGGTTTCAGACACGTGACCCGGATGACACACAAAATTCAGATGGAGGGTGGGAAGGGGGTTTCTCTGGTTCAGAACAAAGCAAAGTTGATCACAAGTAGCTAATGCCCTAAATAGGCTGGAACAGATGAGGCATCTCAAAAAATATGCATATATTTAGGATATGATCCGTATTATCTTGGTAAAAAATAAAACTTCTCTTATAATCTCGAGGTGAAACACATCACTAACTACCTGCAGACCTCATGTTATACGATGAGCCAGAAGGAAGTTTTCAAAAGCCTGGAGAATCAATCATTTAGTTTCAGGTTGGGTAAAACATTTAGGATCAAAAGCAGCTTTAGATGGATGTGACTTGTTTCTGCTGGGTGAGTAGAGAGTTGTGCTATTTTAAGTAATAGAGAACCCGCGTGTGATGTCACTGCTCTAGTCGAAGGGGTATCGGCGCCATCTTTGGTGTCCATAGCAACAGTCTTGCAGTATAAAACCAACAGTCTCGCAGATCTTTTCAATCCAAGTTACTTAAAATAATTTAGCTTGGCTCTAACTTGCTGCGTTATTGTCTGTAATGTCCGATCACACGACTGAAACGGTAAAAAGGTGGAAAACGGACTTTAGTTTCACTATTTTCCTGCTTGGAAACAACGTGAGGAGGCTAAGCTAACGGAGCTAACAGAAGAAGTGAGGAGGCTAAGCTAACGGAGCTAACAGAAGAAGTGAGGAGGCTAAGCTAACGAGCTAACAGAAGAAGTGAGGAGGCTAAGCTAACGGAGCTAACAGAAGAAGTGAAGAGGCTAAGCTAACGGAGCTAACAGAAGAAGTGAGGAGGCTAAGCTAACAGAGCTAACAGAAGAAGTGAGGAGGCTAAGCTAACGGAGCTAACAGAAGAAGTGAGGAGGCTAAGCTAACAGAGCTAACAGAAGAAGTGAGGAGGCTAAGCTAACGGAGCTAACAGAAGAAGTGAAGAGGCTAAGCTAACGGAGCTAACAGAAGAAGTGAAGAGGCTAGAGCTACGGAGCTACAACGAAGAAAGTGAGAGGCTAAGCTAACGGAGCTAACAGAAGTATGAGGATGGCTAAGCTAACGGTAGCTAACAGAAGAAGTGAAGAGGCTAAGCTAACGGAGCTAACAGAAGAAGTGAGGAGGCTAAGCTAACGGAGCTAACAGAAGAAGTGAAGAGGCTAAGCTAACGGAGCTAACAGAAGAAGTGAGGAGGCTAAGCTAACGGAGCTAACAGAAGAAGTGAAGAGGCTAAGCTAACGGAGCTAACAGAAGAAAACAATGTCCTGCTATCAGCGGTGAGTCGCTGATTTCAGCTTCTCCAACATCCAGATACCTACAGGTTTGATCCAGACATTTACATTCTGGTGAGTGAATAAATTTCATTTGTTGGTTTTGTGTTATAGTTTATTTTGCTATGATTTTGTTCAAGTGTCTCCTGATCAGTTTGTGTTGAGTTCATTTAAGTGGGTCAACCTGGTTTAGGTCGGACTAATATTGTTTATGTAGCAAAGTCCGAGTTTAGTCAGTGGACATCGAGGTTATTACATTATTGTGAAGTAAATTAATTAACTGCATTAATACTGATGTATGTTCTGATTTGTCCTCTTAAAGGCAAACCGACGTATGAAGGTAAACGACATAAACCGGACCGACATGGACGACAATTAAAGAGGAGATACAGCAAAACCATCAACAAGTTACTGAGACAGTTTTATTATTGACCCCAGAAGAGATAAATAATGAAAACTCAGTGGAGGCAACAGAAGAGGAGAAGTTGGAGGCTGAGGAGGAAGAAACCAGGATTTGAGCTCAGCAAGACTGAAGAGGATCAGGAACCATTTGGGTTAAATACAGTATTAGTGGCTGTTTTCTCTCATTTAATCATTTAATGTATTAAACATCCATGAATCGTTTGATTCAAGCACTTCAAGTTGCAGGTGAAGAAATGAATCACATTTTAAGTAAAAATTTGATATTTAAATATTTCAGGTCATAAACATGCATGAAATGAAAGATTATATTTTATGTGATTAAAGTAAACAATTATATAATCAGACGTCTGTCAGGACTCTGGGTTTTGGGTTTGTTTTGCTTTTCATTTTATTTACTTCATGTTTTAATGCACTTTAGTTCAGCCCTTCATGGTCCTTTTGATATTATTAGAGGTTTTTAGTGTAGTTATTAGAAATATATTATTGCTTTTCCTTGAGTCCATGTGAAACCTTCTTTAATAACTATAGTTTAATTCTATTGTATCCTTCTAGTTATTTCTTATTTCATCCTCCCTGCAGGGTTTCTAGTCATGTTTATTTCTTAATTTGATCACCGTAGGTTCAGTTATTCTTCCCTGTCAGTCTGTATCTTTCTTTAGTCATTCTAGTTGTGTTATTTCCTTGTTTAGATCTTCTAGTTTCTCTTGCTCTGTGATCCTTAGTTCTTATTGTTAGATCAAACTTGTTTCTACATCCACATAAAGTTTGTCCACTGCCTGCTGCGTTTGTGTCCATCACCACATCATGACACAAACCAGATGAAAGAGCAAATCTTTAAACATTTAATGTGTAATTAAACAACAAAGGTGACTCATTTTATTAAATAGATCACACTTAATACATATTTGTTGTATTTAACATATTTCAGGTAAGTAAACATGTAATGAAATAGATCCTGTCCTAGAATTTTATGTAATTGAACATTATGGGTAACAAGTGATGATCATCTGAGGTAATACATTTTATGAATTTTTTTTAATATAATTTTGGTTAAAAAATAAAAAAGGGGTCAAAATGGAATAAAAATATCCCTAATCTATATAGTTTAGTAGAATAATTTAACACAGATTTTGAGATAATAGGTTACATGACCTAAAAGCTATTTAAGAAAAATGAAAAATTTTGACTACAGAAATAGTTAAAATATATAAAAAGTGTTAAAATGTAATAAAGGTGAATGTGCCTCATCTATACAGTCTAGTAGAACAATTTCACACAGATTGAGTTAATGGGACACGATTTGGAAGCTACTGAAGAAAACATTTAATATTAAAATGATTGAATATGACTTAAACATTGTAATAGATGACAGTGAGCCTCGTGTAATAGCATGAATGTCCAGTTTTTTTGTATCAGTTGGTCAAAGACGAAGCATTTATTTACAGGAGTTCGGAAATTGACAGCAGCTGTGAAACTCCGAGGCTTCAGGAGGGACCAGTAAAGAACAGCTGGCCGAAATTAGCGATCATAAATCAGATCAACCTTGAGCTGAACGTCCCTTAACTCCGTGGAGCTCAAATATCCAGGATCCACCTAGAAAACAACTTCACTGCGGTCGGTAACACAATGAAAACACCGGTGATCTGAATAGTTCGTTTTGGTCTGTGGACACCAAAGATGGCGCCGAGCGCCGAAAACGTCATATCCTGTGACGTCAACGCGGATTCTCCATTAGTCCATGATGAGATACTATCGCCAATAACAAGCTAACCATGTTATTTCTGAGTTTTAATCTCCTGGTAAATAATTTATTTAGCTTCTGTAAACCCAAATTCATGCTGGAGTTGTATGTTAATGTTGAGTCGCTGTAGGAAGCAGGATTCAGGTCTAATGTAGGTCAACGATTCACTCTGATCCAGGGGTGAAAGTAGTTTTAAATTCTTAGGGGTATGACAAAAAAAAGCTGGTAGCTCTTGAATTGCTACAAAATATATCTGTATTTCCTCCTTCAGCCCACTGGCTGCAATGTTGACACCCTAAGATGCCATGAGACCTAAATCCTGAACATCATGGAGTCATCCCAGTTTTCCATGTCTGGCATATAGCCATTCATTTTAAACTGGTTCTATTGGTCCTGTGTCCAGACAGAGGGATAATCAGTAGCCCAGCATCAGTACCTGTTTGTTCTGAAGATCCTGCAGCTTCTCTTCCTAACATGGCGCCTCCTCATCCTGACTTCCTCTAACATGGCGCTCATCCTGACAGGAGGAACTTCAGAGTCTGTTAGGTTAAAGTTCATCTTCTGAAGTTGGGATGTTTTTCCTCCAACAGGTTCCAGAGGAATCAACTCAAACCTGATGTTGGACTGGATTTTATTTCACTGTCATTTGTGAATGTTAGTCTCATTTTCAACAGTGGAGCTATAAAGTTTGGAAAAGGTTATTTTGGAGAAAATCTCATCAACATCAATATTTACACTAAACAGAGGGGAAAAATTGTTTAATAAAGGAAAATCCTCTCAGACTCTGAGCTCAAAGCAAGGTAGTTTCAAAATATCAGACAATTAATTTAATTTCACATAATTATCGCGGTAGAAGCCATTTGTTTGTTAAATACTTAATGAAACATATTTACAGTGTTTGACGTTTGTTGTAAATGACTATAGTCACAAAGAACAAGGTAATTAGTCCAAATTTGTCGTTTATTGAACGTTCAGAAACTACAGCGGCTGTAAAGAGCCACAGCAAAGTTAAACAAAGGTAAAACAACCTGAACAGGTGATCAACTCTAAACCTCATCTCTCTGTCATTTAAACATACTCGTTGTCATGGCAACTTCAGTTACGATATTAGGTTTTCAGGCTTGATATTTATTTTGCATCATTAATAAGCTCCCTGAACACAGCGATGGTTGATTAGTTCATTTTAAACTCCTGATCTGCTCGTTATTTTGATAATGGAACCGAAACGCACAGAATTGCGCAATACCTTGTTGAAACAATAATTACTGAGATTATTATTGTTGTTGGATCATTAATTTGAGCACGTTTAATTGATTTTTTTTGTTGTTGCTCTTTCATAAAGGTAAGAACGTTTTAAGCCAATCAGAAGAGGACGTGCTGCTCTCAACCTCCTGGCGGCGTTCAGTTTGTCACCTGATGCCGAGATCAGCTCAAAACCTTCCATGATCTACGTGTTGCAGCCCTGATCTAGTAAAGAACGAACAGTTCAGAAACAATATGAAATGGGGAAAAAAGTTATTTACTAACTGATTAAGTCATGTTTTAAATTGTTCTTGAAAAACTAATCACTCACAGCTGCACAGTGAACCCACTGATTCTTTGCAGCAGACAGCTGCTTCCCTCTCTTGCAGGTACTGCGTAATCCCACTAAAACGTTTGGGGGTACGCAGTACCTGACAGTACCCCCTTACTTTCACCCCTGCTCTGATCTACAGAAACCTCCATGTTCGTGTCTGGCCAATATAGTTTGTGTTATTGACTTTGAGGAATAAAATGTTAAACTTCATTGCTCATTGTTTTCCTCTAGTCTCCCGAATTCAGAGTTCCTCATGTACACAGAGAACAACCAGTCGCCATTCATCGTCAGACATATCTAGAGTTTTATTCAGACAATTAAATGCATAGAAAAAACACATCAGCATCACACCCAAACCAGGGTTTCCCCCAGAAAACTTGCTAAGCCCGGTGGTCGGGGCGTCGAGTCGGTCCACCGTGTTTTTGTGTTAAAAGATGTTAAGTTGACAGGAAATGCAAAAATATTACTGTGTGATTATATGTTATGAAAAATATCTCCAGTGAAATGCTATTTAAACCCACAACTAGTCTAAAAACAACAAATTTGAACTTCAGTTTAATCCAGATTAAGTCAGCGGCTCCATCAGGGCGTCAGGCCCCATAAACACTAATATTTTAAAACAGACACAGATACATAAATGTAGTATTTGTTTATTGAGATTATGAATGCTGTTAAATTTTATTCAATTGCTTAGGCATACATAAATTAAAAGATTTTAAATTGTTTAATATTTAGATCCAAGATTTTAAGGAGTTGGCAAGTTTACTTTGTAAAACTTAAAAGAACAATATTCATAATTAGATTGTTTTGTTACATGGCAACAATCAGATGCTGGGAGTTTAATCTTTGAATTTACAAATACAAATTAGTAAACTGCGATTATAACTTATTGCTTTTGAGGTTGGCTAATTAAACTACTCGCATCTCCCATATTTCACTAAATCAAACAGAAGCTGTTAGAGCTGCTGATATTTTTAGCAGCAAAAGGGCCAGAAAATCAGATTGTGCTCCAGGCCTCATCCAGCCTTGGACCGGCCCTGTAACCTGCTGCACTAGCAGAGATGAGCAACAAACGGGAGATTTAGTTCAATGCTGCTAATGTGGCTTTAGTAGCTCCTCCATTTAGTGTCTGTTGAGTTTTTAATAATCGTCACAGAAATTATTCTGGTTGGTCGAGTTTATGGGACGAGTTTCTCAGATCTCTGCGCATTAACTTTAAGTAGACAACGCATTTATATGGTTTGATGCATCGTGTAACCGGAAAAAAAATACTAAAAATAATACTAAAATAATATAAAATCAGCGCGATGCGTTACAGGCCGAAGGGGTTAAAGCTGAACCTGCATGATCAGGTTAGTGCTGCTCATTATCCACAGACGGTCCGGCCAACCGGGACCACAGACAGAAACTTTACAGTGAAGACAGACACAGAGCCACACGCTGGCCAGCGTGTTGAGATGTAAACGCCACATATAATTGCTCGTTCACAAAGATAAATCATTCTCACTTCACAACGCGCCTCTGAAGTCACTACAAGTTATTCCTGCGGTTCACTTTGAGCTGCTCAACCAGAGCTAACGGCGGGTTTTAAACTCTTTGGTTAAACGTAGAGTTTCCTTGGTTTTAAACGTAGAGTTTAACCAAAGGATCATAATTCTTCACAGTAGGTTGATGTAAACACCCATACAGGTCAGCAGTGGTGCAACTACACATTTTTTAGGTGGATGCGAAAACATGGCACACAGAAAAGAAGGTACGTCAGGTCAGGTCTAAGGAGCTCTGCAAACCCTGCAAACCATCAAGAAGTCCAAACCATAAAACAGACATTAATTACCTGGGAAAAGTAAGAAAATGAACAAAATGCAAAAATAAGAGAAAAGCAAAGGCGCCTTTGGGAATTCCTCATGCGGCTGCAAACAAAACAATTTGGCTTGTTGCTGTGAAGTGGAGACTTTTATTAAGAGATGTATTCCTAATTTTAATATATGCATTGAAGGTGTGTCCTCTCCTTCTAAACCTCTAATCAGTTTCAAATTACTTAAATGGGATGGTTTAGATGGTTTTGTAGCTTCTTTAAGACCTATTCAAAACCAAGGATATAGAGAAAGAGAAAGCAAAGGTCAGAGAGAGCAAAGGTGATTCTCAAACAGGATTTTCTCATTCCAGTTCAACATCTAGAATCTCTCCCAGTTCCTCCCTTCCTAAACATTTGAATATAGACCCCAGTTATCTTACGAGCCCAGACAGATTCATCTTCCCCAGACGTTGCTCCGTTTCCTGCCTGAGCAATTTATCCACAAACAGATTCCTGCTGTAACCTGAAGTGACATGGAGGCAATTTGGAACCCAATGTTCTCATTTTAAAACACTGATAATTTTATATAATATTGTGCATTTGGTTACATTTAAAAACTAGCATATTTTAAATTTATTTTTCTAACATTGTCCAGACACGAAGCATGTGGGAACAGTAACAGCTCATTCTGACTGTATGGTTGGATAGGTTATTTAGCTTTTTTTTTTTTTTAGCATTAAAGTCCCACTGAATAAACATTTTATTTTCTGTCCAAGACTCGGCACTGAGCTAGCTGCTAACAACATTAGCGCTCTGAGGACAACCAAGCTATGGCATAAAAATAATACATCTTTCCTTACATATGAATGCTTGTCTTTCTAAGTAACTGTCCAATAAAACATTTGAAAATACAATTTAAACAATGCGATTGTTTCCTGTTAGAAAGTGGTGCTGCAAACTCTGACATTGTTAGTTTGTGTACCTCCTGTTATTAGCTGAAGATTATTGATCCACTTTCCTCCTCTTTTTTCAGCAAGTAGTTTATTTGACAGCAATCTGACAGGAAGGGGGCAGGGCAAGGAGTGAGGGAGAGAGAGAGGGCCAAGCAAACCGAGGACTGGAGTCAGACTCCAGAGGTTTACAGTCTCTATATGCGGGGCACCGTGCTAACCACTGCACCATGCAACACCCCTATTCTGTAGCTTTTTGCTGGAATTTTTAGTTTCTCTTTGGTCAATTAATTACATACAGGTGCTGGTCAAAAAATTAGAATATCATGAAAAAGTAGATTTATTTCAGTAATTCCATTTAAAAAGTGAAACTTGTATATTATATTCATACATTACATACAAACTCATATATTTCAAATGTTTATTTCGTTTAATTTTGATGATTACAAATGACAAATGAAAATCTCAAATTCATCATATCAGAAAATTAGAATCTTGTGAAAAGGTTAAAAATTGATGGCACCTGGTACCACACTCTAATCAGCTAATTAACTCAAACCACCTGCAAAGGCCTTTAAATGGTCTTTCAGTCTAGTTCTATAGGCTACACAATCATGGGGAAGACTGCTGACTTGACAGTTGTCCAAAAGACGACCATCGACACCTTGCACAAGGAGGGCAAGACACAAAAGGTCATCGCTAAAGAGGCTGGCTGTTCACAGAGCTCTGTGTCCAAGCACATTAATAGAGAGGCGAAGGGAAGGAAAAGATGTGGTCAAAAAAAGTGTACAAGCAAGAGAGATAACCGCACCCTGGAGAGGATTGTGAAACAAAACCCATTCAAAAATGTGGGGGAGATTCACAAAGAGTGGACTGCAGCTGGAGTGAGAGCTTCAAGAACCACCACACACAGACGTATGAAAGACATGGGTTTCTGCTGTCGCATTCCTTGTGTCAAGCCACTCTTGAACCACAGACAGCGTCAGAAGCGTCTTGCCTGGGCTAAAGAGAAACAGGACTGGACTGCTGGTGAGTGGTCCAAAGTCATGTTCTCTGATGAAAGTAAATTTTGCATTTCCTTTGGAAATCAAGGTCCCAGAGTCTGGAGGAAAAGAAGAGAGGCACTTCATCCACGTTGCTTGAAGTCCAGTGTAAAGTTTCCACAGTCAGTGATGGTTTGGGGTGCCATGTCATCTGCTGGTGTTGGTCCATTGTGTTTTCTGAGGTCCAGGGTCAACGCAGCCACATACCAGGAAGTTTTAGAGCACTTCATGCTTCCTGCTGCTGATCAACTTTTTGGAGATGCAGATTTCATTTTCCAACAGGACTTGGCACCTGCACACAATGCCAAAGCTACCAGTACCTGGTTGAAGGACCATGGTATCCCTGTTCTTAATTGGCCAGCAAACTCTCCTGACCTTAACCCCATAGAAAATCTATGGGGTATTGTGAAGAAGAAGATGCAATACACCAGACCCAACAATTCAGAAGAGCTAAAAGCCACTATTAGAGCAACCTGGGCTATCATAACACCTGAGCAGTGCCACAGACTGATCGACTCCATGCTGTCATGATTGAATGAATTATGTTTATGTCCACCAGGTGGCGAGCAAGAGCTCATTAGAATGTATAAATGTAGAGAACAGAACAATAGAAGTAGAGAGAATCTTAGAGAGTCTTATGCGAAACACCTGTGAGCATGTTGGTGAGCAGACCTTGGAAAAGATGCTTTAATAAAAGTATCTTAGCATTACACAACGTCTGGTCTTTATCAAGCACGAATATAACATGGTGTCAGGAGTGAACTAAGAAGCCGACCATGGAGCTGAAACCACCGGAGAGCTTGAAGCTGACGGGAAACGTGGATGAGAACTGGCTGCTTTCAAACAACGCTTTCAGCTGTATGTCGCTGCAATTGGATTAGAGACAAAGCCGGAGCCAAGAAAGGTAGCGATGTTGCTGACCATAGTGGGAGCGCAGGCTTTGGAAGTCTACAACACATTTGTGTTTGATGAAGCGGAAGACAACGAAAAGTTGGATGTTGTGCTGAGTAAATTTGATGCTCACTGTTCACCCAAGAAGAATGAATGCTATGAGAGATACGTGTTTCGTTCCCGAATGCAGACCCAGCATGAACATTTCGATAACTTTCTGACAGACTTGAAAGTAAAAGCTCAGTCATGCAATTTTGGCCTGCTTAAGGACTCGATGGTCAGAGATCAGATCGTCTTTGGAGAACGTGATGGGAAGCTCAGAGAGAGACTGCTGAGAGAAGTGGATCTGACCCTGGAAACAGCTGTAAAGATGTGCCGGGCAAGTGAACTGTCTCTACAGCAAGTGAGGACATTTTCTGAACTTTCTTCAGGTACTACTTCACAGTCCAGTGACGGATCAGTGGCAGTGGGAGCGGAGTCCTGCCAGAAGAAACGCCATGTTCAGACGAGGCAGCTGCAAGAGGAAGCCATTGTCAACTGTAAGCGCTGCGGGTTATGGCACAAAGTGAGACAATGTCCTGCTTATGGTAAGCAGTGTTTGAATTGCCGTGGAAAAAATCATTTTGCAAAACAATGCTTTATGAAGAGAAAAGAAGAGGAATCGTGTAAACTTAGTAGATGAAACTGACTTAAGTGACACATTCTTCATTGGTGTTGTGAATTGTGAAAATGAGTCAGAAAAAGTGCAGTATGTTGACAGAGATGATAAATGGACAATTCCTTTGTTGATAAATGGAACTACAATCAAGTTCAGATTGGACACAGGTGCTAAGGCTAATCTCATAAGCATGTCTGATATAAAAAAAATGCAAGTAAAACCTCACATAAAAGAAGTAAAATCAAGTCTAAGAGACTATAATGGACAATCAATTGAGTGTATTGGCACATGTGAACTGAATGTGACAGTTAAAGGAACAAAACATCTTGTGTTCTTCTCAGTTGTAAAGGAGGATCGTGAGTCACTTTTAGGTGATAAATCCTGTGAAGAACTTGGACTGGTGAAAAGAGTTTATCACATAAATACTGAATTGATTGAACCCAATAACCCTGTTGATGCCATGATTCAAGAATATGAGGATGTTTTTCAAGGATTAGGTGCTGTACCCTACACATACAAGATCCAGCTGAGAGAGGATGCGCAGCCTGTAGTTCACGCTGCACGTCGTATTCCAGTACCATTACGAGAGGGGTTGAAAAAAGAGTTGGACAGAATGATCAGGTTGGGAGTCATTCAGAAAGTAGAAGAGCCCACTGATTGGGTTAATTCCATTGTGATTACCAAGAAAAAGAATGGAGAATTAAGAGTATGTATGGATTCAAAAGATCTGAATACCCACTCGAGAGGAAATAATCAGTGAAATGGCTGGAGCAAGTTATTTCACCAAGTTAGATGCAGCACAAGGGTTTTGGCAAGTTAAGTTGGATGAAAGCAGTACTAAGTATTGTACTTTTAACACACCTTTTGGAAGATACTGTTTTCTAAGACTTCCTTTTGGAATAAAATCTGCACCAGAAATATTCCATAGAGCGATGGAGCGGATCATCGAAGGTCTGGAAGGAGTGAGAGTCTACATTGATGACATCATCATCTGGGGATCAACAGCTCAAGAACACAATGACAGATTGAGACGCGTCATGGAGCGCATACGGAAAAATGGACTGAAGCTCAATAAAAATAAATGTGAGTTTAGTGTCAAAGAAATTATGTTTCTCGGTGACAAACTGTCTGCCCAAGGTGTTCAACCAGATGAAGATAAAATTAAAGCCATCTTGAAGATGCCACAGCCTATGGACAAAACGGGTGTTTTGCGCGTCATGGGCATGATCAATTTTATAGAAAAATTCATTCCCAATCTGAGTGCAAAGATGACAAACATTCGCAGACTCTTGTACAATGATAGTCAATTCCAGTGGACAGAAGTTCATGAACAAGAGTGGAAGGAACTGAAAAACTATTTGACTACAGAACCAGTACTTACCTTTTACGATCCAACTAAAAAAATTAAACTGTCTACAGATGCCTCAAAAGATGGACTTGGAGCAGTTCTTCTTCAAGCTGAAGATGAACAATGGAAGCCAGTGGCTTATGCATCTAGAGCTATGACCAAAGCTGAATGCAAATTTGCTCAAATAGAAAAAGAATGCTTGGGACTGGCTTATGGACTAGAACGGTTTCATAACTATGTGTATGGTCTACCATCTATTGTAGCTGAAACAGATCACCGACCTTTGGTTGCCATCACCAAAAAACACCTAAATGAGATCCACCAAGGATTCAGAGGCTTATGATGAAGATGCAAAGGTATGATTTTACACTGATTTACACTCCAGGAAAACATCTGATTCTTGCTGATGCTCTATCCAGAGCTCCTACAGACAATGGTGTAAGTTCAACTGAAGAGAATATTCAGCGTCATGTGAACATGGTGTCCACTGCGTTGCCTGTGTCAGACAGCAAGTTGAAGCAAATAGTTGAGGCAACAGCTAAAGACACAGAGTTACAGTTGGTCATGCAGAATATGGATGAAGGATGGCCAATAGGCTCATGTTCACAGTTTTTCAAAGTTAAAGCTGATCTAAGTGTTGTGAATGGACTGTTACTGAAAAACAACGGAATTGTGATTCCACAAGTATTAAGACAGGATATTCTACAACGGATACATGAGGGTCACCTAGGCATTGAAAAATGTAAAAGAAGAGCTAGAGAATCTGTTTTCTGGCCTGGACTGAATAAGGACATTGAGACGCTAATCAGTAAATGTGAAACATGTCAGACATTTAGAAATAAACAGAGTAAAGAACCTATGATAATGACTGACATTCCAACATCACCATGGCTGAAAGTAGGACTGAATTTGTTTCATTTTAAAAGGAAAAAACTATTTAGTGATCATTGATTACTTTTCAAACTATCCTGAAATGGCTCTATTAGCTAATACATCATCAAACTGTGTCATAACACATGCTAAATCAATCTTTGCAAGACATGGCATTCCACATTTTGTTGTGAGTGACAATGGACCATGTTTTAGTAGCAGAGAATGGCAAGAGTTTACAGAACATTATGACTTTAAACATGTAACATCAAGTCCACATTATCCACAGTCGAATGGAAAAGCGGAGAAAGGAGTTCATATTCTTAAGCAACTTCTGAAGAAAGCTGCAGATAGTAACTCTGACCCGTATTTAGCTTTATTGAGCTACAGATCTTCATCGTTACAATGTGGATTTTCACCTGCTGAACTCTTGATGAATCGGAAGATTCGTACAACTTTGCCAAGTTATGATGGTAATGAACAAAGTGCAAAGAAATCATCAAAGTTGGAGTACAAGTTACGAAAGCAGAAAGTACAACAAAAGTCATATTATGACAGATCAACTAAGATTCTACCTCCACTGTCATACAAGGATCCAGTTAGGATTCAGGATGATGAGGGATGGAAAACTAAAGCAACTATTCTGCAGGAAGTAGCTCCACGTTCATTTGAAGTGAAAACTGAAGATGGACAAGTTCTGAGACGAAATCGGCGCAGTTTGTTAAAAACTCCATTAGAGCTTGTGGTTGAGTCGAGTGAAGTTTCTAAGGACTCCCAGATTATTCCTACGACTGGAACACCTACGACTGAAACACCCTGTGACAGTCTTGGGGACAACCTACCTGTGTTAAGAAGATCTACCAGAGTGGTGAAAAAACCGGGACAGATGATATAACACATGCCACGCCGCATTGCTGCAGTAATACAGGCCAAAGGAGCCCCAACTAAATACTGAGTGCTGTACATGCTCATACTTTTCATGTTCATACTTTTCAGTTGGCCAACATTTCTATAAATCCTTTGTTTTTATTGGTCTTCAGTAATATTCTAATTTTCTGATATGCTGAATTTGAGATTTTCATTTGTTGTCATTTGTAATCATCAAAATTAAACGAAATAAACATTTGAAATATATGAGTTTGTATGTAATGTATGAATATACAAGTTTGACTTTTTAAATGGAATTACTGAAATAAATCTACTTTTTCGTGATATTCTAATTTTATGACCAGCACCTGTACAATTTGAGTTATCTGACGAACTCAACTAGTTCACCTTCTTTCATTTTCTTGGAAAAATCTGTTTTGTTAGGTGATTCCAACAAGTTGACTGACCCCAGAGAAAGTCATTGCAGAGAGAATCGAGTAGTTGGTGCAACACTTAGTATCTTGTGATGTAGACCAAAAAATGTACAAGAATCAAGATTGATTCCTTAGCTTTCATTCAACTCAACTCACATCCATATTCAGATGATGGTTGAATCAACACTGATATAGTGTCAGTTATGATTGACACCCTAACGTTGATTCAACATGCAAGTGTTGAGAATAAATAATTCTGTGTTTTCCTTCTATCTCTTTTAGGTAGTAGCAGAGCTAAAGCTAAAGGACAGGACATGTTAGGAAACGTCCTCAAAGCTCAGGTTAAAGCAGTACTACTCAGATCCAGTCCTCAGTCCTGCTCTGCATGTTTTAGATGAGCCTATATTCCAGAACAGCTGATCCAAATGATTGCATGACCATCAGGTGCTGCAGACGCCTGTTAATCACCCAGAGATACAGTCCAAGTGGCAGAAGGGAAACACCTAAAACATGTAGGGCTTGAGGACCGGGACTGAGAAACGCTGCATTAAAGTAAGCGACACACTAGGGAACACCCTACTTAGGGTTTGAGCAATTTCACTCTGAGTCTGCAGGCCCACCATGATTGGTTCCAGCTCACTTAGATACCTTAGTGCAGAGGTTCCCAAACTGTGGAGCGCGCCCCCTAGGGGGGGCGCCGTGCCATTGCAGGGGGTCGCGGGAAGCCTCTGGGTGAAAAAAAACAAACAAAAAAAAAAACACATGGACGCTGTATGCGCTGGGTTTTTACCTTAGAACGGCCAACTCTCTGTTATTCCTATGTCAATTTGATACAGTAGGGGCTTCTGCACTTCCCATATCCGTGTCCTCTGTCATTTTTATCAGCAGTTAAAACTGTTTAATCCGTTGTTAACATGTGGTGACCTGTTTTTCTGAGCCGCTTTTAAACGCAACATGACGCTACGACGCTCACGCCGTTTACACACCTGTGCGGTAGTGAAGGAGACCAGCTGCTGGGCGGAGCTACAGGTGTGTTAGAATCATGGCAGCAAAACGCAAAACTTTTCACAGTTTTTCCCCCAAACTAACCGACTGAGTTGAGTAAAGCTATTGGATGCAGGTAATGTTAGCTAAACGACGACTAGCTAATGTCAATGCAGCACCTTAAGCTTAACAAGTAGCCTGTAGGCTACCGATGTTGTTGTCTATGTTCAGCTACATACATTAAATTTGTATAACATTCTCAACAGATTTTAAACCAAAGTTGTTAAAATAATATATGCACTTTCCATTTAAGATGAATATGTGTGCCTGGAACTCCAATGAGAGTTTTAGCTTCACCTGGTACAAATTAAGTAAACAAGTCATTTTAATCAGAATTAATTATTATTAAAATACTTGCAGCCTCATTATAAACATTAATTTTCTGCCCTCCACCCCCACCCCCGGCAGGGACAGGGGAGGCCCAGACAATGTTTAGATACCACAGGGGGGGTGCAGGAGAAAAAGTTTGGGAACCACTGCCTTAGGGCGTAGCTTAGATAGAGGCCAACAAAGAAAATGACAAGCTTTTGCTTGATACCATTTTGTCCTGCTAGCTCATAAAGGTAGCACGAGAAATAGACCGGCTGTATTTTGGTATTAATAAATGGAATTCATGAATTCAACTCACTGACTCTTCCTCAACCTTTTACATCAAGAACTCAGCCTGGAGAACGGAGGATTTTCCACAACAGTCACCGACCACTTTCAATTTCGTTTCAATGTCAGGCTTCAACATGGAATCAATGTTTCTGCCCGACATTGTTTCAATGTTGTTTCACTCATATTGTTCTGTCTGAGTAGCTTCTACACCAGTAATTATGCAAGATAAATTAATTGTCCAGTATAAAAACTAAGTTTATTTAGTCCTCTAATGCATTTTAGTACTGACAGAAACCAAACTGTTTAGATTTAGAGGGTGAAATATATTTTATTAAGATATCAGTAATTGTCTCAGCTTTAATTAAAGCCAGGGGTCCCCAAAGTGGGTCCTGGAGACCCGGCATCATGCATGTTTTGGTTCTCTCCCTGGTGGTAGCAACAACCTTTTCAACTTGTCAATGTTCCTCTAAGGCCTTTTAAAGAGCCATCATTTGATCCAGGTGCATTAAACCAGGGCTCTTTAGCAGGAAGTGAATCATTGGAAGTCTCGGTTACTTGGCGCCAACATTGAGCCACAAGCACAAAAATGAGTAAGAAACAGATCAGATGTCTTTGGAAAGTTTCTTTGCAAAGTAGAAAGGTCCAGAGAGACAGGAGAATGGATTCATCCCAGACCGGTAGGTGAATCCAACATTACAAGCCGCCCTGCATAACATACAGCGACCGGCTAGAATGAGGCAATGAAGCTACAAGCTGCTTCACCACGTAGAGACCAAGCAGGATATGGATAGAAGCAACACTTAGGGTGTCATTGTCTCTCATCACTCCCAGGTTGAATCGTCTGCTGCAGAGAAACAAGACTCAGGGCTCCGTTAGTCATTATCGTGAGTTAAAATTTTCACGAAAGTAAAATGTTCGTTTTTGCATCTGTATCTTATTTTGAAGGGATATATATATGTTACCATAGCGACCAGAGTCAGAGTGTTTGGGCAGTGGTCGAGAGGAGAAGAGTAGACTTGTGAGTCTTAAGTCTGGTTTAGAAGGAAAGATTTAAGAATGTCTGCTGATTCTCCAAACCTCAGTGACCACAGAGCTGATAAAAGTCCAACAGGTTCGATCGGTTTGTGTGTCCAAGGCAGGAGCAACATGAACCGATTCCAGTCACGAACATCCCGATTCCAGAGGATAATCCAGTAAAGCCCCCCCCAACATAGTCGGGATTGAGAATAACCAAACACGGATGATGATGTAGAAGCAATAGTGATAGTTTGTGGAGTCATTTTGAGAGATAAGACATAACTAAAAAAAAGGTGGTGGATAAAAGACGACGGGATCAGCTGCTCTGTTTGCTGCACTATGCTTTGGAGGTGACTGTGTTTTTTTATAGTTATCATTTTTAACTGAATAAACATAATAATGACCTTATAATAATAAACATTTCCACATATCATCTCTGATATCCACCAGACTCTCAGTATATCAGCTGTTTTGATTCCCCTCTGTTCTTACGTCACCTCGCTTTCTGATTGTCTACCATCACATTCAAACAGGTTGTTTTCTCGTTCCCAGTCAGGAAAAACCCCACAGGCTCAGATGTCTGGACCAAGACAACCTGTAACATAACCACGTTAGTTTTTTTTCTTGGGTAAATACATTGAAGAGTGATTGTATCCTCTGGTTTGTATAACAGTTGCTATTATTTCATTGTAAAATTATTCCGTATTTCCACTTTTAAAACTGATTTGTGGGCAGGTCATACTGGTTTTTAGGTGTGGCTGATATCAATGTATAAAAAGGGGCGTGTGCGTCGGCGCGCAGCGGCGCAATCAGAGAAGACGCTCACCGTCAGTCCGTGCAGCGGGAGAATTGAATTGACAAAACGTTTAGAATAAGTAATAAGTCAAAGAAATTAGATAAAACAGCAATCAAAGTTTGCCCCAGCGCCGCGGATCGTGTGCTTTAGGAGCTGGATTGGAGCTCAAACCCAGGAAAACGCCGCCAGGTGCAAGAGGACGCCGATTGGCTGGCAGGAGCGAGGAGATGCCACCGGGGGAAAACAAAGACATTAAGGTGAAAACTGGACTTTACGTTTCTTTTTGGGGATATTTGGTGGTACCACCCTTTATTCTAATTTTTTTGGGGAGGGGGTTTTTGACGCTTTGGAGTTTTCGTTTTGGATTGGACTCTGGATTAAAAGGGACAAAGTCTCCCAAGATATGGAACTCTTGAGGACAATATTCGTTAAAAAGGATTGAGAATTATTGAACATTTAGCCATTTGAATTTCTTTATTGACATGAACTGTTTGAATTAAATCTATTCTATAAATATTTTGAGGAATTTTTGGTTACTGATTTATTTATCAAGATAAACTATTATTTTCTTAGTTTGTGGTTTTCATAATAAACCATTTGCTAAAAGTCAAACAAAATTTCATTCTGAGTGGTTGACTATTTATGTTGTCAATTTAACTGGCGTAACATATTTTACCTGATGCCTGTGAAGTATTCCCCTTGTGCAGGGTTTACCCCAGTGTATTATAAGCATGGCGGCCCGCCATGCTTTGCTAGCCCTGCCGCCAGGCTTAGCGTTGCGCCGTTTCAGCTGTTTGGGATTCCCCTCGGTAATTTCCCCTCAGAAAGCAGGCGGAGAATCCGCGCTTTCTGATTGGCTGCCTGTCACATTCAGCGTTAAGCTCCCAGTCGGGGAAAACCCCTGATTGAATCGCATTGCGCGACCCCCTCCTGCCCCCCAACCGCCAGGCTTAGCAGGTTTTCTGGGGGAAACCCTGTTGTGTGTATTTGTGAGTTCCGCTTTAAATAGAAGCTGAATTTTACAAACCCAAATAGGGCATATTCAGTATTTAGTGGGAACACCAACATACAGAAGCCTTTGTTGAGAATTTGTTTGATTTTACTAGAATTTGCTTAGGATTAATTATTTGGGATATTATAATTTAATAGAACTATTTTAGTTGCAATTGTTTCATAGATTTAGTCATTTTATAGTTAGTAACTGGCAAAGCGGACTGCGTATCCCATGATGCTCTGGAACTAGTGAGGGATGAGCCTGGAGTTTTTGAGGAGAAGAAGAAGAGTTTGTCGGGGGCTCGCGCTCTGAAGACAAATGAGCGGTTAGCATGTCAGTTGAGTTCCGACTGTATTCGTATGATTCGTTCATTCTTAATCCACTAAAGTTAATCTGAACATCCACCCGACTCCTTTTCGTCATTGACTCAGTTGAATATTCAACAGCCTTATCTGACTGTTCATCCCCCCCTTGTCCTCCGTCCCCCGAGCCGCAACAAAATGTTCAAGTCTTGGCAGTCCTTGGTAATAAGGTTGGGGAACCACTGATTTAGCACATGCTAGTAGCAGCACGAAGGATCAGCAATTTTACTGTTACAGTTACGGTTCAGAAACTACGTAATCAGTTCTGTTAAATCTAAACTTGGCAACTTTTTATTTTTCAAACCTAATAAATGTGATATTCAATTGACCTGTTATGACTCAAATGTTGGGTGTCCGCCTCCCCCCCTCTCCTCTCCCCTCTGCTGCTGCTGCATCCTGGAGGAAAACCTGGAGCGGCAGAGAAATCTGAGGCTTATATATGTGGATGTTTACTGGTTTAAAAACAAAAAACTTTGGGGTTGTGGCTTATAGTCCGGTGCTCATAGTTCGGAAAATACGGACTATAATCCTTCCTGGGTTTGTTCTGTAGAGAACAGAGTGTTATTTGGTTATTATTTATTTCATTAATAGTCTTATTATTTATTTCCAGTCTTGTTCTGTGAAGAACCCAGAGAATGTTATTTGATTTTGCTTTCTGGAAAACAATCTATTTTTACATTTAGTCTCTCCTGCAATCGTCACACTTTTTCTGTTACAAACTGACTTTGACCCCCCAGCAGGGAAGGAAAAAGTTAATGTGGCCCTCAGGAAAAGGTGTGGGGACCCCTGTTTTAGGGTATGTTTTTATGTTGTTGGGTTGGACACAGTTTATCCCAAACCCATGAAGAAAACAAGTCAATGTTAATATTATGGACCATAATATGTAGGCATTATGATTTCCCCCCCCCCATCACATTTCTGCCTGTGGCTTCACGTATCCATGCAAAGAACCGGCCCTGGTTGGACAGACAGCAGCAGCTCTGATGGTCTCATGTCTCCCGTCTCTGTGTCTCCTGGTGACTCTGAGGACAGAGACATGTGTCCATGTCCCCTGATCTGGTGATGAAGAGGAACCAGCTGCTGCCTGGCAGCAAACCACCAAGCTCTGCTCCATCCTCACCGATTGCACTGGGAGCTGCTGACCCACAATGCACCAGGAGCTGCTGCTGACCCACAATGCACCAGGAGCTGCTGACCCACAATGCATCAGGAGCTGCTGACCCACAATGCACCGGGCTAAAGCCGGCTGCTGAGCCACAATGCACCGGGAGTTACGCTGGAGGAGAGCAGACACTGACCAAAGGCATTATGGGTAATGCAGTTCTAGAGACTCACCTGGTTTCCAATGGTGCCATAAATAATAAAGAACACCTGCAGGAGCAGCCAGAACCAGAACCAGTAGAACCAGTAGAACCAGTAGAACTTTGGCCCAAACTGGAAACGGTTCTGTGGAGACAAATGAAGATGGATGAGTTTAGAGTTGTTGTAAACAATTTTTTTAGTAATTGAGTAATCTATCGAATATTCTTATGATTAATTGAGTAATCGGATAAAAAAAATATATAAGATGAAATATTGTTAAATCTGGCATAACAGCAGTTATCAAGTCAAATTTTTCATATTGGAGCTTCCCTAACTGTTACTTTTTTTGTAGTTTAGAAACTAATCTGTAATAATAACAGCTCACTTTCTAAGTTAACCTGAAGAAAAGTTATACAAAGATCTGAAATAATATTCAATTTAATAATAAAGAGGCAGGGTCACAGATACGCTTATAAAAATGTCTATGATCCAGCTTTTAGTTTATGTATTCATTTCAGTCAGCTTAATATATGAACTTTCACCTTGCCCCATACGCGTCAAACTTTGGGTTTGAGAATACAGGAAATGTTGACTGAAGTTCTTGGTTTGGGGTGGTGGGGGGGTAAGGTTGCAACCCGGCCCGTAAAATACGGCAGTGTCCCGTATTAAACCGATACGGGACGATTCCGTATTTCTATAAATGTCCGATAGACATGGCTATCACACACATAAACATTAATTGTAATAATGACCAAAATAAAACAGGAAATATTAAGTTCTGCTAAATTGTTGTGGCGGGAGTGAAAGGACCCCTGAACGCTACGGACCGATGCTGTTGTCATGGTTGCCTAGAGACGGACACTGTGCAGCTGCAGTGAGTTGCCATCAACTCGGATCTTTTTCTGTTAACAATTTTATTGAGGGATCAGACCTGGACAATGAAACATCAGCAATACAAATGTGTCCTCATTTTTCTTATGTGAACATAAAACATAAAGACGATACAAAAAACAAAACAGAAATTACATAAGCAAAAGCACTCCCATGACCCACCCCCTCCCTTTCCCTAGGACTTATATCTCATCACACAGAGGCTCAGATCAACTCCTCTTCAAATAGAGTTATCAATGTATTGCCGAAGGGGTTGCCAAGTTTTATTAAATTACTTCAAATTATTTGCTAACGAGAATCGTACTCTTTCCAAATGAGAGCCTTACCACCTCCTCAAGCCACAACTTAACGGATGGAACCTCTGCTTTTTTCCAAAACATCAACACTAGTTTTTTTTCTATGATAAAGGCATAAGATAATAATTGTTGTTGGCATTTAGTAAACTGAAAAAGTTGAACAGAAACTCCGAGTTCAATCAGAAGTGGATCCAGCCTCAGCTCTGTATGGAACATATCTGATAAAGTTTTGAATACGCCTGACCAGAATGGGGTTAATTTAGCACACAAAGAGTAAGAGTGGAGAAGCGTGGCTTCTTCAATATGGCATTTGTCACACAACGGGGATGTGTTGGGAAAAATTTTATGTAGTTTCACCTTACAATAATGAAGTATGTGAATGATTTTAAATTGAATGAGACAGTGTCTGGAGTTAGCAGAGCACTTATGTATATTCTCTAAAGCAGCCTTCCAAGGTTCATCATTTATCTCCGTTCCCAAGTCCTGTTCCCAGCTTGTTCTAAGGCCCTGCATGGACGGCGAGGATCTAAGTAATAACATATTATAAAACAGAGATTAGATGCCCTTTCCCACCACCCAACCTACAGAGCTCGTCAAATTCACTGGGTATTATATTCTCTAAGGTGTGCGTGTGTTTTTTAACATACGCCCTGACCTGTAGGTATCTGAAATGATTGTGTTTATGGAGACCAAATTTGCCCTGAAGTTGAGAGAAAGAGGCAAAATTGCCACCCACCAACAGATCACCAATGGTTCTCATGCCTAACTCTTTCCATTGTATGTAACCTGAGTCTAAGTGGAGGGGATAAATGAGGGGTTCTTTGCTATTGGTAATAAGGTAGACATAGATTCAATATCAAATTGGGATTTTATCTGTTTCCAAGTACGTATAGTACTGTGGATGATGCAGTTATTGTTATATGCCGAGGCGTCTATTGTTGTGGGTGACAAAATAAGAGGATCAATTTCATGAGGGCTGCAGTCTTCCTTTTCCATTATGATCCCCTTGGATTGTGTAAAATTGCGATCTAGCCAAATTGTAATAGTGCGAAGCGCGCAAGAGTAATAGTAAAATAAAAAGTTTGGGAGAGCCAGTCCGCCCTCCGATTTTGTCTTGCAAAGGTGAGCTTTACTAATTCGTTGCATTTCATAGTCCCATAGAAATGGAATGATTATAGAGTCAAGTTTCTTAAAAAATTTCTTAGGTAAAAAGATAGGGATATTTTGAAACAGGTAAAGGATCTGAGGGAGAAAAACCATTTCAATTGCATTAATTCTCCAAACCAGGGAAATGGGAAGAGATCTCCAGAACAAAATGTTATTTTGTAACTTTACAATAAGGGGGGAGAAATTAGCTTCATACAGTGAATTAAAATCCCTAGTAACTATGCCAAGGTAGGTGAACTTATTACTAGCAATTTTAACCCAGATTTTTTTAAAACGTCCTCAACCCGATTCTCCACTCCCCTTAGAAGTAAAACCTCTCATAAAAATACAGACGTGAGAAGGAAGACGCAAATCCCAGGCTGAATAATGTTAGTGAGGATGAACACAGGCAATTAAAACAAAAGTGTCCATCGTGGTGCAGTGTGGTGCTGTTTGATAGACAGAATGGATCAGGAGAGGAACTGCAGACCCGTCAGAACCTAAAGAACCAGATATCAGCGACTCTTCATCCCTCAATCATCTCCTGAGGCTGATATGGTTCAGAACATTTTTTTATTGATTAATTAAGTTCATTCTTGTGGTTTTAGTCAACTGTTATGATTTGATTATTAAACAATCAATTATTTGCTTACTTAATGTATAGCCATATCAGCCAAAATAATACAAATGATTGTTTAAGGAAAAAATCATATTAAGAGATTAACAGTAAATACATAAATGTTTCCTACTTTAAAAGGTTTGTTAGGGCTTTCTGTAGGTTTTATTTTGAAATTTTGATATATTAATCCAGTGTTCAGTGGCCATTTAATGTATTATTAATGTCAATCTATTAATGACATTAATAATACATTAAATTATTAACTTGCAGCCATGGGGACAACGGGGGACAAAAGAAGTTATACTAAATAAATGTCTTATGTTAAAACTCGGTGGTGGATTTATTTTTTTAACCTTCACAATTTTACTTCAACAATTAATTAAATATTCTATTGCTGCACTTTTAGCTGCTATATAGGATCAGACTTTCTATCTGCCAGGATCTGCAGCCTGGATTTCTGGAGACACAAGTGGCTCTTTGGCTCTTTTAATACTGTATATCAAATGATGAATTATTGCTCTGGTTTTTTTTTTTTTTTTCATTTTTTTCAAGTGTTGCCATGGAAAAACACTGACTACCCTGGTCTACCCTGGCCCTCGTAGTAAATTTGGTAAATATTTTTGGTAATACACTTTACAATAGTAGAATGTTCCTGTTTTAATTGTCTGAGGATTATTGTGATTATTAAATCAAGTGTTATGATCAGTTACTCAATACTTGAGCAGTTTACAAAATACATTTTACACTTTCTTAATTAAACATGTTTAAGATATGGTACTCTGGAGTACAATTTTGAAGTACTCTATGTATGAACAATTGCTCTATGGATCACTTCTTAAAAACAAAACATTGCCATAAAATACTGTCCATCACTGCATCTCATTAAAAAATGTGAAAAACAATTTATAAAACCTGTGATGGATGTAAAGGAGGAAACAGAGACTAACATGAAGCAAATAGAAGAAACCAGAAAATTAAAGAAAAGCAGTTAAATATTGATGTCAGGATGAATGAAGGATTAATGAAAGAGGGAAGAGAAGAAAACATGAAACTAACAGAAATATTCAAAAACTAAACACAAGAAAGAAACAATAAACATAAACAATAAACATGATCTGACTGAAATAACTAAGAACAAACTGATCTAAAAAAAGTAAAACACAATCTGATCTGATCAAAACAAATAAAAATGATCATCACTCTGAATCCAGAAAAACTCAGAAAAACCCAAAACCCAGACAGATGTTTCCTCCTGCACCAGAAACGCTGCAGGAGGTGAGATGCTCTGAATGTTGGTCCTGATTCAGAACCAAATAATCAGGAGGTTTTTCACCACAACAGACCAGAGCAGCTTCTGCAGACGACACAGATATGAGCAGAACATCTATAATTTCCTCTGTGACCTGCTACAGATCAGACGTTACAGTGGATCAGATGATCAGAGGACGACCTGCAGCGTCGTTCTCTCTGTCAGTGTGAAGTGAATCTGTTCAGACCAAAATCTCATTGGTTTCCCACTGACTGTCACAGAAACACATTGACTGATGGCGGCTAAACCTTCCTGGACCTTCAATGGATCCCAATGGATCCCAATGGATCCTGTAACAGGCTGATCCAAATCAGCTCAGCTCGTTTACAGTGGGCTGCAAAAACACTTTTCAGTTTTTATTTGTAAAAATGTTTTAAACATGTTTAATTTTCTTTCATTATGAATCACTTTGTTTGACTTTCACATTAAATTCCAGTAAAATTTCTTTATGTTTTTGTTTGTAATGTGAAAAAATGTGAAAAGTTTAATGGTTGAGGTCTTTACTTTTACAAGCTGCTGTAAATAAAATGTTTCCTTATTTAAACTTTACCAGAGGAGCAGCTTTCAGACAGATGGCCTAGTCAAAGCCCGGCAGCAGAGTCTCGTTGTGGCAGAAAGCAGAAGTGATCCGTCTCTGTTTGCTTCGTCATTCTGTTTCTCTCTGCGGTGCCACAAACGTTCCTGTGAAACCACATTCATCCTTTCATCATTATGGTGAAACTTTCCATCAAAACGAGAAGCTGAGCCGTTAGAACCAAAACTGTTTTAATTGAACAGTTTATCTTTGTTTTCTTCAGAATAATGACGTTTTTTCTAATTTCTCCATCACATCATGAACAGAAAGTTAAATATTTTCCACAGAGTTTTTATGTAGTTTGGAGCAAAGAGCAGAACAGAGATAGAAACTTGTCAAGCCTCAGGCTTCATGTTTCTGACTCAGATGCTGAGAAACTGGAGAGAATTAGAGTCTGACATCGAATCTGATGAGTTTCACTACCTGAGGATTGTTGTCCAGGTCCTTCAGAGCTGCTGTCAGCCTTTAATTCAGAGGTTTTGGAGCAAAGATTCATCTAAAACTCTGACTGGAGTCAGGATCTCTGACGTCTATTAGATCCAAACATGTAAATGAGGAAATTATAATTTACCAGAACAGAATCTGATCATCAAACTTTAATTTTCTCACTGAAACAGTAAAAAAAAATCATTTAGGTTTGATTAAATCTGCCTCTTTGATGCTTTTAGGAAGAAAAAAAAGAGAAAATTATATGTTTTCAGTCACAGTTTAAAAACTGAGAAGTTTCTCCACTGTGAGTATCGATCAGATGCTGGACATAAAATCTCTCCTTTGGACATTAAGCAGCCATCAGAGTAAGATCAGCTCCTTTTAGCCTGTTTTCACATTTTGTTGTTTTTTCTTCACATCTAAAAGCAGAAGTTCTTCTTCTTCCTCCTCCTGTCTGAACGTCTCTACTTCTGTTTTCTGCTCATTTTTTCCAATCATAATTTTAGAACCGTTTTGTCCTCTGTGGTTAAATGTGTTAAGTTTTACTAATAGAGGCAGGAAGTTGATCAGTTCCTGTTTTCAGGTTTAAACACATCGACAGGATTTATATTTAGTTTGGCTGAGCAGCTGCAGAGAGAAGATAAAACCTGTGAAAACCTGATGATGTTCGTGACAGAAACAGGCGGGAAAAGCTGCAGCTTCATGTTCCTCCTGAAACATCAGTCAACACGTTATTAATATCAGATTAATCTGTTTTACTCAGATGGTCTGATCAGGTTTCAGAGAAATGTAGCGAAGTGTCAAAAAAACATTTCAGGATCCAGATGAAGTTGTCCAGTTTGGATCTGATCAGGTCCAGTTGCTGACATGTTACTGGTTCATTTACCAGCTGACAGCAGGAGAATCGTTCCTCTTTTATCAATGAAATGGAAAATACAGAAAGTCGACACATGGAAATAAATCCTGAGGAATAAAATATGAAAAATGTGACGTTTGTTTAAACTCTTAATTCTCAGTACATATATAAATACGTTAATCTGTTTTTTATCCTGTTTCTTTGCTGTAGTTTAAACTCTTTATCGAACTTTTTGTTGTTTTTGTTTCCAGAGAATCAACCAGATCCAGATGTTCTCTATTCCTCAGTGAGGTCACCCAGAGCTGACCTCTGACCTCCAGCCGCTGTTGGCTGAGTCAGATCTCTTCAGTGGATTAAATCATGTTTAGATTAACTGGTTACCAGTTGCAGGTCAGGAAACCAGTAGCATGAGCTAACGGCTAACAGCAGCCCAAGCTAACAACAAGCTAACAAGCTAATTCTATGCTTTCATTTTAACTGCAGCAACATGTTGACCAGTAGAGGAAATAAAATATTTCTTACAGCAGCTGTTACTGTGGCGGCCATGTTGGATTTGAAACTCTGGGTTTAAATGTTTGAATGTTTTTCATCTGGAAATCTAAGTTTCAGATTAGCTTCATGCTAATTTAGCTTCTAAAGATGGAAGGGATTTTATTTAATGCTTTATAATAAATTATTTTCTGGTTAATAAATGAATAGATGTCTTTTGTTTTTTATGTAACATTAATGTCATGTTAGTATCAGGTTTAGAGGTGAGTTTTTGATCCATTAATCTCCACAAACTTTGTTCCTCTCTTGTGTTTCTGTTTTATTCAGAGACAATAGATGTCATATTTCTTACTGTTACCTTGAAAACAGATTTAATTAAAATATAAACCGTAATTTGCTGCATAAAACAGCTGAAAACTAGTTCATGGTGAAAACGTAAAAGTTAAATATCTGATTTATCCTGATGTAAACATCAGGCTGGAATCCTAAAATGTTAATTTAACTCAAGATAAAAAATCTCCTTTAAAACCAGTTTCATGAACTAAATGAGTATTTTCAGTTTTTATCAGCTCTGAGTTCAGATGAAGGTTTTATTATTTAACTGCTGAGTGATGAAGAGGAGGCTGATCTAACTCAGCTTGTCTTTGTGCAACATAAATCATGAAATCAGCCTGACTGCTAATATAACCTGAACTTTAAATGTTTTATTAAATCATCTAAATGATGTTTTCAGTAATTAAACCAACATCAGCAGCAGAAACTCTGCATTTTGTTTCCTGTCTCACTGAACCTGAGGGGAGAATAAAAACTGTGTA
The DNA here is from genome assembly GCA_033032245.1 of Poecilia picta. Lineage (NCBI taxonomy): Eukaryota > Metazoa > Chordata > Actinopteri > Cyprinodontiformes > Poeciliidae > Poecilia > Poecilia picta. Next base: position 27,157,605 of record CM065370.1, on the reverse strand, counting down.
ACTTGATGACGTTCATGGTGAGAAATGTTTAAAAACAGAAGCAGGAAAAGCTGCAGCTTCCTGTTCCTCCTGAAACATCAGCCATGTGGTTATAAATATCTGATTTCTCTGAACTGTTTAACTCAGTTTCCAAAGAAATGAGGCCAAATGTCGACATCCTGGTTTAACCTCAGAGTTTATCTGCAGATAAAAACTCTGTTGGTTCACATGGATAAAATCGTTAATTAACAAAAACCCACGATGATCTGAGATGCTAACCTGGCTAAGATGCTAAACTGGCTAAGATGCTAACCTGGCTAAGATGCTAAACTGGCTAAGATGCTAACCTGGCTAAGATGCTAACCTGGCTAAGATGCTAAACTGGTTCGCTGTGGTTGATGGTTCCAGTCTGAGGTTGATTGGTTTGGTCTGATAGAAACCAGTTTGCTGCTCCAACAGAACAAGATCCAAACTGGTTTTATTATGAATAATGATTCTGTAATGGACTCAACCTCAGCTTTATGGAAAATATATGAATAATGTGTGAAATGACGTTTAGCAGTTCTGTTTAATGGTTTAAATCCTGTTTTCCCTATTTGTGGGCAACATTTAACCAGATTTAACTGGAGGTTTATGTTATGTTTACTTTGACATGGAGATTTTTCTCTAAGATTATATTATGTTTAATATCAGCTTGTGTTCCTGGTTTTTATTTAATAATAACTGCAGTTATTGTAAATGATCAGGATAAAGATGATAAGATGTTAATGTCCATGAAGCGTATGTAAAGATCTGAACCTGGATTATTTCTGTTTTATTCTGAAAACCTAAATTAATCTAAATGTTCCTGCAGTGTTTGACTCACTCCAGGCCGTTTGTTCAGGTTTTTATACTCCTGAGGTTGTAAAGTGTTGGCAGCATCATGCTGTGGGTCTGTTCAGGACAGGGGCGGAGCTATAGGGGGCCTGGGGGGGCGGTTGCCCCCCCGAACCAGGCCGTTGGGGGCCCGGGTCTGGAGGAGCCAGGGAGGGAGGAATGGATTCAAGTCGCTCGAATGTCGGACTATAGACCGAGAGAAAGTGGCCCCCGCCTGTTGAGAAAGATGTATCAATGTCAGTAGTTGTCCGTCCGATTGGTCAGGGGGCCCGGAAATTTGCCCCGCCCCCCGGCCCGACGCCGACTTGTTCCGCCACTGGTTCAGGATAATGGAGCTAAAAAAAGAGATGAAGTGTTTGTAAAACCAGCATTTAATATATTTATTTTTATGTGTAATGTGATTGCTCATTGCTCTGATTTCTGTATATTTTGTAATATTTTGCTGACTTTGTTTCTACCACTGAGGCAGCAGACAGAAAAATAGCTAAAACATTTTTTACTCTGATTATTTCCTGTTCATTGTCTAAATAAATAACTAAATAAAACCATAAACTGTTTTCTTAGTTTCTTCCTTTTTCATCCTGGTTCTCATGTTTCAGTCAGTTTGGCTCGTTTAAAACTGGGATGTGAATCTAGAGCAAACCTCTTGGACGGCGCCCTCTGGTGGTTTAACCTGTAAACTACAACGATTGAACTCAGACTTTAATTCCTCCTCTGCTTCTAACTGTTACTTTAATCTGGAGCTTCAGACTCACTGGACAATCTAAAGTTCATCACAGATCAAAATGTTAGCAGTAAAACATTAACTCATGTCAGCAGGTCTCCATGGCAACAGCAGAAACAGAAAAATAAATTCCTGCATCAAGCTGATAAATGTAGAGGACGTCATTATCAGGCTGGACTGGCCTTAAAGGGGGCGGAGCCTCACCACGTGAAAGGGGGCGGAGCCTCATCACGTGGAAGGGGGCGGAGCCTCTGATTACAGGTTAAAGGGGGCGGAGCCTCATCACGTGGAAGGGGGCGGAGCCTCTGATTAACAGGTTAAAGGGGGCGGAGCCTCATCAAGTGGAAGGGGGCGGAGCCTCAGCTTAGCAGGTTAAAGGAGGCGGAGCCTCATCACGTGGAAGGGGGCGGAGCCTCAGCTTAGCAGGTTAAAGGAGGCGGAGCCTCATCAAGTGGAAGGGGGGAGCCTCTGATTATCAGGTTAAAGGGGGCGGAGCCTCATCAAGTGGAAGGGGGTGGAGCCTCTGATTATCAGGTTAAAGGGGGCGGAGCCTCATCAAGTGGAAGGGGGCGGAGCCTCTGATTATCAAGTTAAAGAGGGTGGAGCCTCATCTTAAAAGGGCGGAGCCACATTTTATCAAGTGAAAGGGGGCGGAGCCTCTAAATATCAGGTTAAGAGGGTGGAGCCTCAGTTTATCAGATTAAAGGGGGCGGAGCCTAAGTTTATCAGATTAAAGGGGAGGAGCCTCATCTTAAAGGGGCGGAGCCTCAGTTTATCATATTAAAGGAGGCGGAGTCTCATCACATGGAAGGGGGCGGAGCCTCTGATTATCAGGTTAAATGAGTGGAGCCTCATCTTAAAGGGGCGGAGCCTCAGTTTATCAGATTAAAGGGGAGGAGCCTCATCTTAAAGGGGCGGAGCCTCAGTTTATCAGGTTAAAGGGGTGGAGCCTCATCTTAAAGGGGCGGAGCCTCAGTTTATCATATTAAAGGAGGCGGAGTCTCATCACGTGGAAGGGGGCGGAGCCTCTGATTATCAGGTTAAATGAGTGGAGCCTCATCTTAAAGGGACGGAGCCTCAGTTTATCAAATGAAAGGGGGCGGAGCCTCTAAATATCAGGTTAAGAGGGTGGAGCCTCAGTTTATCAGATTAAAGGGGAGGAGCCTCATCTTAAAGGGCGGAGCCTCAGTTTATCAGGTTAAAGGGGTGGAGCCTCATCTTAAAGGGGCGGAGCCTCAGTTTATCAAATGAAAGGGGGCGGAGCCTCTAAATATCAGGTTAAGAGGGTGGAGCCTCAGTTTATCAGATTAAAGGGGAGGAGCCTCATCTTAAAGGGGCGGAGCCTCAGTTTATCATATTAAAGGAGGCGGAGCCTCATTAAGTGGAAGGGGCGGAGCCTCAGGTTAAAGGGGGCGGAGCCTCAGGTTAAAGGGGGCGGAGCCTCAGTTTATCAGGTAAAAGGGAGCAGAGCCTGAGCTTATCAGGTCAAAGGGGAGGAGCCTCATCTTAACGGGGAGGAGCCTAGGTTTATCATGTTGAAGGGGGCGGAGCCTCATGAAGTGAAAGTGGGCGGAGCATCTGATTATCAGGTTAAAAGGGTGGAGCCTCAGTTTGTCAGGTTAAAGGGGGCGGAGCCTCATCTTAAATGGAAATATAGAAATTAGAACTGAAGTTATCAATCAGATTAATCGTGATGAATGTTATTGAAATTATTGTCAACTTCAATTAGTAAACAATTAATCATTACAAAACAAGATGAAGGACCAACACACTCAGAGCATCCAAAACTACAAACATATAATATATATAATTAAAATAATAACAAAACATTTGTCTGTAAATCTGTTTTACCCAAAACTCCTCAGGCAGCAACTTTAGTTTAAATTTACAATAGGAGAAATGGAGGGTTTTGTATTATTTGTATTAACAGGAAAATAAATATTAATTGAAAATGAGACTAGCAAATGAGATACATGTCTGAAGGATTTCAATGATATTCAAACGAAACTCATGTGAAAATGTCACTTTAAGGGTGTTGACCCAACCACAGATTGTGTAAATAATATTATTTTTAAAATTATGAGATTAAATCACATTGAATTGTTACAAAGTAGTGCAATATCTAAAGTTCTCACTAATTGATAAAACATCTCAAACTGAATCGTTTAATCTGAAGGATGACATTTCCGTTTCATTTATTTTGACCGTTGCTGCAGTACACATTATACACCAGTCGGTGGCGGTAATGTACACCTAACGTTTTGTGCTCAACGTCAACAAAACACTAAAACAAGAAGAAGAAGAAGCAGCAGCGCTAAGCTAAGCTAAGCTAAGCTAGCTCCAATTACACATTTTCCCGCCTCTGGAGGCCTTTGTGGCATCGCGCAGTAAATTATTAATCTTTCTCAGTTTATTTTATGTGACCTAATTTCTCCGTACTTTTAACTGACTGTTGTCTTTTCCGTTGAACTATATCTTTTGGTGTTTCCTGGAAATGTTTTCCACTTAGAAACGTCGCCTGAATCCAAGTTTGGGACGGAGAGACCGAACCAACCAGGAAATGGCTTCTTCTTCTCTGACTCTGTCTGTGTTCCTGCTGTCTGTGGCGCTAATGCAGGTTGTCTGTGATGTAGGTGAGTCAGCTGGAAACTGATCCGTCTCCATCAAACTAGTCGGTTCAAATCACTAACGTTCATCTCCGCCATGTTGTGATGGGCATTTTTTAAAACTCCGCCTTACAAAAGCTGTTAGAAACAGTTTTTACACGCCGGTTTTAGGTTGTTCTTTATTACTAACATGCAAATGGCCAAGAGAAAACCAAGAACAAACCTCAGAGTTCAGAGGTCGGGTCCAACTTCCTGTTTAAAGCTGATGTGGAAGAATAGATGTCCACTCTGACCTCTGTCTGTTTCCTCTGTGACCTCTGACCTCTGTCTGTTTCCTCTGTGACCTCTGTCTGTTTCCACTGTGACCCTGACCTCTGTCTGTTCCACTGGACCTCTGTCTGTTTCCGCTGTAACCTCTGACATCTGTCTGTTTCCACTGTGACCTCTGTCTGTTTCCGCTGTGACCTCTGACCTCTGCCTGTGACCTCTGTCTGTTTCCGCTGTGACCTCTGCCTGTGTCTGTTTCCTCTGTGACCTCTGTCTGTTTCCTCTGTGACCTCTGTCTGTTTCCGCTGTGACCTCTGTCTGTGACCTCTGACCTCTGTCTGTTTCCGCTGTGACCTCTGACCTCTGTCTGTTTCCGCTGTGACCTCTTTCTGTTTCCTCTGTGACCTCTGACCTCTGCCTGTTTCCTCTGTGACCTCTGACCTCTGCCTGTTTCCTCTGTGACCTCTGTCTGTTTCATCTCTGACCTCTGTCTGTTTCCGCTGTGACCTCTGACCTCTGTCTGTTTCCGCTGTGACCTCTTTCTGTTTCCTCTGTGACCTCTGACCTCTGTCTGTTTCCGCTGTGACCTCTTTCTGTTTCCTCTGTGACCTCTGACCTCTGTCTGTTTCCACTGTGACCTCTGACCTCTGTCTGTTTCCGCTCTGACCTCTGTCTGTTTCCTCTCTGACCTCTGTCTGTTTCCACTGTGACCTCTGACCTCTGTCTGTTTCCTCTCTGACCTCTGTCTGTCTTCTCTGTGACCTCTGACCTCTGCCTGTTTCCACATGTGACCTCTGACCTCTGTCTGTTTCCTCTCTGACCTCTGTCTGTTTCCTCTCTGACCTCTTTCTGTTTCCTCTGTGACCTCTGACCTCTGTCTGTTTCCACTGTGACCCCTGACCTCTGTCTGTTTCCACTGTGACATCTGACCTCTGTCTGTTTCCGCTCTGACCTTTTTCTGTTTCCTCTGTGACCTCTGACCTCTGTCTGTTTCCACTGTGACCTCTGACCTCTGTCTGTTTCCTCTCTGACCTCTGTCTGTTTCCGCTCTGACCTCTGTCTGTTTCCACTGTGACCTCTGACCTCTGTCTGTTTCCTCTCTGACCTCTGTCTGTCTTCTCTGTGACCTCTGCCTGTTTCCACTGTGACCTCTGACCTCTGTCTGTTTCCGCTCTGACCTCTGCCTGTCTCCTCTCTGACCTCTGCCTGTGACCTCTGACCTCTGTCTGTTTCCACTGTGACCCCTGACCTCTGCCTGTCTCCTCTGTGACCTCTGACCTCTGCCTGTTTCCACTGTGACCTCTGACCTCTGTCTGTTTCCACTGTGACCCCTGACCTCTGTCTGTTTCCTCTCTGACCTCTGTCTGTTTCCACTGTGACCCCTGACCTCTGTCTGTTTCCGCTGTAACCTCTGTCTGTGACCTCTGACCTCTGTCTGTTTCCGCTGTGACCTCTTTCTGTTTCCTCTGTGACCTCTGACCTCTGCCTGTTTCCTCTGTGAACTCTGACCTCTGCCTGTTTCCTCTGTGACCTCTGTCTGTTTCATCTCTGACCTCTGTCTGTTTTCCCCTGTGACCTCTGACCTCTGTCTGTTTCCGCTCTGACCTCTGTCTGTTTCCTCTCTGACCTCTGTCTGTTTCCACTGTGACCTTTGACCTCTGTCTGTTTCCTCTCTGACCTCTGTCTGTCTTCTCTGTGACCTCTGACCTCTGCCTGTTTCCACTGTGACCTCTGACCTCTGTCTGTTTCCTCTCTGACCTCTGTCTGTTTCCACTGTGACCCCTGACCTCTGTCTGTTTCCGCTCTGACCTCTGTCTGTTTCCTCTCTGACCTCTGTCTGTCTTCTCTGTGACCTCTGACCTCTGCCTGTTTCCACTGTGACCTCTGACCTCTGTCTGTTTCCTCTCTGACCTCTGTCTGTTTCCACTGTGACCCCTGACCTCTGTCTGTTTCCGCTCTGACCTCTTTCTGTTTCCTCTGTGACCTCTGACCTCTGTCTGTTTCCACTGTGACCCCTGACATCTGTCTGTTTCCACTGTGACATCTGACCTCTGTCTGTTTCCGCTCTGACCTTTTTCTGTTTCCTCTGTGACCTCTGACCTCTGTCTGTTTCCACTGTGACCTCTGACCTCTGTCTGTTTCCTCTCTGACCTCTGACCTCTGTCTGTTTCCGCTCTGACCCTGTCTGTTCTTCCACTGTGACCTCTGACCTCTGTCTGTCTTCTCTGTGACCTCTGACCTCTGCCTGTTTCCACTGTAACCCCTGACCTCTGTCTGTTTCCGCTCTGACCTCTGTCTGTTTCCTCTCTGACCTCTTTCTGTTTCCTCTGTGACCTCTGACCTCTGTCTGTTTCCACTGTGACATCTGACCTCTGTCTGTTTCCGCTCTGACCTCTGCCTGTCTCCCCTGTGACATCTGACCTCTGCCTGTTTCCACTGTGACCTCTGACCTCTGTCTGTTTCCACTGTGACCCCTGACCTCTGTCTGTTTCCTCTCTGACCTCTGTCTGTTTCCACTGTGACCCCTGACCTCTGTCTGTTTCCTCTCTGACCTCTGTTTCCTCTCTGACCTCTGTCTGTTTCCTCTGTGACCTCTGACCTCTGTCTGTTTCCTCTCTGACCTCTGTCTGTTTCCTCTGTGACCTCTGACCTCTGTCTGTTTCCTCTCTGACCTCTGTTTCCTCTCTGACCTCTGTCTGTTTCCTCTGTGACCTCTGACCTCTGCCTGTTTCCTCTCTGACCTCTGCCTGTTTCCTCTCTGACCTCTGCCTGTTTCCTCTCTGACCTCTGTCTGTGTCCGCTGTGACCTCTGACCTCTGTCTGTTTCCGCTGTGACCTCTGTCTGTTTCCTCTCTGACCTCTGTCTGTCTCCTCTGTGACCTCTGTCTGTGTCCGCTGTGACCTCTGACCTCTGTCTGTTTCCGCTGTGACCTCTGCCTGTTTCCTCTCTGACCTCTGCCTGTTTCCTCTCTGACCTCTGTCTGTCTCCTCTGTGACCTCTGACCTCTGCCTGTGTCCGCTGTGACCTCTGACCTCTGCCTGTGTCCGCTGTGACCTCTGACCTCTGCCTGTGTCCTGTCCTCCAGAAGAGGTCAGCATCAAAGCCACCAGTTCAGGAGAGGTCATCCTGCCATGCAGTGAACCTGACAATAAGCCCATCCAGGTCGTGGAGTGGAGCAAATCCGGCCTGGGGGCCAAATTCGTCCTCCTGTTCAGAGACGGGATGATGGACGTGAACAAGCAGCATCCAGATTCAGGACCGAGTCCAACTGCTGACACGACGATGGCGGTGGAGACGTGTCTCTGCTTCTGAAGAAGCTCCGCGTCAACGACACGGGAGACTATGAATGTCGAGTCATTCAGCAGAGACGGGGAGCAACCAGGATGAAGGTCTTCCTGCATGTCGAGTGAGGAATCCGAACTGACAGTCAGCTCCAGCAACCGCCTTGGTCATGTTCTTACTTGACTGGGCATATTAGTTTCTCCAGTTGTGACAGGTCTTCTGGTCCATGTCCGTGGGATCTGTCTACTGACTGGTCCATGTTTAGTTTCTTCTTGTTGGATCTTGTTCTTACTTTGACTGGTCCATGTTTTAGTTTCTCCTGTTGGGGATCATGTTCTTACTTTGACTGGTCCATGTTTGTAGTTTCTTCTTGTTGTGGATCATGTTTTACTTTGACTGGTCCATGTTTGTAGTTTCTTCTTGTTGTGGATCTTGTTGTTACTTTGACTGGTCCATGTTTGTAGTTTCTTCTTGTTGTGGATCATGTTGTTACTTTGACTGGTCCATGTTTGTAGTTTCTTCTTGTTGTGGATCTTGTTGTTACTTTGACTGGTCCATGTTTGTAGTTTCTTCTTGTTGTGGATCTTGTTGTTACTTTGACTGGTCCATGTTTGTAGTTTTCTTCTTGTTGTGGATCTTGTTGTTACTTTGACTGGTCCATGTTTGTAGTTTCTTCTTGTTGTGGATCTTGTTGTTACTTTGACTGGTCCATGTTGTAGTTTCTTCTTGTTGTGGATCTTGTTGTTACTTTGACTGGTCCATGTCTGTAGTTTCTTCTTGTTGTGGATCTTGTTGTTACTTTGACTGGTCCATGTTTGTAGTTTCTTCTTGTTGTGGATCTTGTTGTTACTTTGACTGGTCCATGTTTGTAGTTTTCTTCTAGTTGTGGATCTTGTTGTTACTTTGACTGGTCCATGTTTGTAGTTTTTCCTTGTTGTGGATCTGTTGTTACTTTGACTGGTCCATGTTTGTAGTTTCTTCTTGTTGTGGATCTTGTTGTTACTTTGACTGGTCCATGTTTGTAGTTTCTTCTTGTTGTGGATCTTGTTGTTACTTTGACTGGTCCATGTTTGTAGTTTCTTCTTGTGTGGATCTTGTTGTTACTTTGACTGGTCCATGTTTGTAGTTTCTTCTTGTTGTGGATCTTGTTGTTACTTTGACTGGTCCATGTTTGTAGTTTCTTCTTGTTGTGGATCTTGTTACTTTGACTGGTCCATGTTTGTAGTTTCTTCTGTTGTGGATCTTTGTTACTTTGACTGGTCCATGTTTGTAGTTTTTTCCTAGTTGTGGATCATGTTGTTACTTTGACTGGTCCATGTTTGTAGTTTCTTCTTGTGTGGATCTGTTGTTACTTGACTGGTCCATGTCTGTAGTTTCTCTTGTGTGTGATCTTGTTGTTACTTTGACTGGTCCATGTTTGTAGTTTCTTCCTGTTGTGGATCTTGTTGTTACTTTGACTGGTCCATGTTTGTAGTTTCTTCTTGTTGTGGATCTTGTTGTTACTTTGACTGGTCCATTTTGTAGTTTCTTCTTGTTTGGATCATGTTGTTACTTGACTGGTCCATTTTGTAGTTTCTTGTTGTTACTTTGACTGGTCCATATTTGTAGTTTCTTCTTGTTGTGGATCTTGTTACTTTGACTGGTCCATTTTGTAGTTTCTTCTTGCTGTGGATCTTGTTGTTACTTTGTGTGATGGACCAAGCAGTTAAGGAACAGTCAGGCACAGGTTTAAAGTCAAAAAATAATTGGTTTTTATTTAACCCAAACAAAACTTGGGTAAATAATAGAAAGAATGACAAAAATTGGGCCCATAAAAGAGGTCAAAGTAACAAACATCAACTCAGACTAACTCAAACAAACAGACTCTCACAAACAAAGACACAAGGGGAAACTTAAATACTGGCTGATCAGGCCACATACAAAACACCAAGGGGAACATACACAAAAACCTAACTGAAACTAACACAGACAAATCCCCTTCCCCCCCGTGGATGATGAGTAGTGGTGTGAACCAATTTACAGTCTCAGCTGGCTGACTCCACCCTCTGCCTCCTGAAGGATTGGAGCAGCCAGCATGAGGAAACTCAAAAACAAACAAAGTAAATCAGCAACCACAATGTAACTAATGGCCATTCAAACAAACGTTGCCTCAACAACATTATCGCAAATAAATCATAAGAAACCAAATACAAGTGAAAGTGACTGTGTGGTGGTGTGAGTACACATTGTGGCTTAACGCACACACCTTGACGGCCATGTTGATTTCTGTTGGATCTGTTACTTGATGGTCTTTAGTTCTATGTGATCTTTACTTGTGGCCTTTTGTAGTTTTCTATGACTTGTTGTTACTTGCTGCATGTTTATTTTCTATTGATCTGTTGTACTTGCGTCATTGTATTTCTGTGGATCTGTTATGACAGTCCAATTAATAGTCCTTCTCCTAGTTGTAACTGTGTTACCTTCTAGACGATCCATATTTATTCTCCTAGATTTGATCATTAAAGTAACATTGACTGTGTCATGTTTTAAGTTTCCCTAGTGTGTGTATCTTGTCATTACTTTGACTGGTCCATATTTTAGTTTCTCCTAGTTGTGATCTTGTTGTTACTTTGACTGGTCCATATTTTAGTTTTCTCCTAGTTGTGATCTTGTTGTTACTTTGACTGGTCCATGTTTGTAGTTTTTCCTAGTTGTGGATCTTGTTGTTACTTTGACTGGTCCATGTTTGTAGTTTTTCCTAGTTGTGGATCTGTTGTTACTTTGACTGGTCCATGTTTGTAGTTTTTCCTAGTTGTGGATCTTGTTGTTACTTTGACTGGTCCATGTTTGTAGTTTTTCCTAGTTGTGGATCTTGTTGTTACTTTGACTGGTCCATGTCTGTAGTTTCTCCTAGTTGTGATCTTGTTGTTACTTTGACTGGTCCATGTTTGTAGTTTTTCCTTAGTTGTGGATCTTGCTGTTACTTTGACTGGTCCATGTTTGTAGTTTTTCCTAGTTGTGGATCTTGTTGTTACTTTGACTGGTCCATGTTTGTAGTTTTTCCTAGTTGTGGATCTTGTTGTTACTTTGACTGGTCCATGTTTGTAGTTTTTCCTAGTTGTGGATCTTGTTGTTACTTTGACTGTCCATGTTTGTAGTTTCCTATTGTGATCTTTTGTTACTTGACTGGTCCATGTTTGTAGTTTTTCCTAGTTGTGGATCTTGTGTTACTTTGACTGGTCCATGTTTTAGTTTTCTCCTAGTTGTGGATCTTGTTGTTACTTTGACTGGTCCATGTTTGTAGTTTTTCCTAGTTGTGGATCTTGTTGTTACTTTGACTGGTCCATCTCTATGTTCCCACAGCGCCGTTTCCTCCCTGGTTCGTTATTCTGCTGGTTCTGCTCAGTGTGTCTCTGACTGCTACCACCTTCCTGGTGTATAAGAACAGACATTACTTCAGACAAGGTGAGTGAGTGGAACTGCGTTACCCATAATGCAGCTGGCCGGCCCATAATGCAGCTGTGTGTCGTCCTGCAGCTCGAGCCGCCCAGGAGCCAAAGAACAAGAAGGAGGAGGAGGAGGAGGGCAATTTTTATGACGAGGACATAAAGTTGAACTCAGAGGATTAACAGCATCAACGTCTCTGGACTCACTAAACTAACATCAACATTTCAGAGGAACTTTATGTTTTTAAACTGAAATAAAACTAAACTGGTTTTATTTAAATCTCATTGATTTAAATTTACTGAGTTTAAAACATCCAGTCTAAACATTAATATTCTCTGATTTTACTGAATTTATGTAAATAATCTGTACTTGAGCTCCATCTGGTAAATTTTAGAATTTTTCCAGCATCAAATTGTGGATTTAAAATTAACTAAAAAAAGACTTTTTCAAGTCACAATCATATTACTTATTATTAGGCCTGTCGCATAAACGATAAATCAATTAATCAGACGATAATTTAAACCTATCGACCTCATTTTAATTATCGTCTCTTCCTGCCTTTTTTCTTTCTGTTGATGACACTGAATAAAAAGGCTCAGCTCCGGTTCTCCACTGATCCTCCCTTCCTCATTTCCTCAGTCTAATGTCCAGACACATTACACTAGTTGTGGCCCATTTTCAAACCCTGAGACACATTAGCCACATAAATCCAGGTCTAACGGTTTGATCTGGTTCTGGTGCCGTCTGGTGTTCAGACACATGGGGACAAAATGAACGGCTGCAAGTCCAGTTGACTCATTTTAAAACCAGGCATTAATCAAAGCTTTACTAGAATCTACCTGTGATGCATGTGGCTCAGCGTAAAGTCCTGACTGAAAGTCCTGATTATCTGTCACAAACTGGAGCTCTAAGCTTTACAGCCATCAGTCCAGAATGTTTCCTCTCTGATGAGACTTTGGGTTGGATCCTCCTGTCACTAATGGCTGCTGGAGATAAACCCTGGAAAGACAAGCAGGTTTAGACATGGATGCATTACAGTTTCATTAAAAACATTTATTATCCTAATGTATCGAGTTGATTTATCCTGTGCGCTTAAAACAGCATCTTGAAATAATTCACTAAGATAAATGAAATGTTCTATTATCTCCCTCTATGTTTAACCTTTAGAGCTTAATACCACTTAGTGTTTAGTAAATCGACCTCAAGGCTGCTGTGGTTGAAACCTATAAAACCATGACGTGTAAAGTAAGAGGTGGAGTTTGGTGGTTCCTCTAACTCTCCTCTAGTGAAACGGTTCAGTCAGGCAGAGACATGAAGGAAGCAGCAGCTCAGCGTCTGATCGGTAAGTACAGAAATAATCTGTCTGTAGATGAGGGACAATAAGAAGAAAAGTTTGTAAATTCAAACTGATATTAAAATCACTTTAATTTATATTTCATATAATTATGATTCAATAAAAGTGATGATGTCATTACAAACTCAGACTGACAGCAGAAAAACCTTAAAACTAGAAGTTTATGGAGCAAAAAAACATGAAGGACAGAAATGAAATATTCAAGAAAAAAACATCTGTCGATTGAAATATTAGCACAAGAAATTTTAGAAATACTTTAAATGTCAACTTTACAAATTAATCACATTTATGTAGAGAATCTGATGATGGTTAAAACTTTATGCTGAAAGGTTTATTCTAAAATAAAATAATTTCATTTCAGTTCTGATCTCACTGCTGTTCTGGACATCAGGTCAAGGTTGGTAATATTTCATTTAAAATATTTTAAATATTTTTTATATCTATTTTCTCAAAGGAAAACAACTGGTGGAATAACAGATGTGATCTTTATCTCTTCCAGTTCTCCCAGTTCGTCTGACTGTGAGTCCCAGCAGATCTCAGTTCTTTAAAGGAGAATCAGTGACTCTGACCTGTGAGGATGAAAACGGCTCTGATGGATGGACTGTATGGAGAAACACAACCAGAGAAACCAGGAAGCAATGTGGAGATGGATGGGGGAAACCAGCTGGTTCTACCTGTAATAACGACTTCATCATCCCATTAGACTCTGGTGTTTACTGGTGTGAGTCTGGATCCTCCATCAGCAGCAACATGAACCTCACTGTTGGTAAGTTCAGACTGTGGAGTTAGTGTTGCTGTGTGTAAATGGATGAGATGCTGTAGTTTGTCTCTGTGTTGAGGTGGATCAGTGATCCTGCAGAGTCCTGTCCTCCCTGTGATGGAGGGACATGACGTCACGTACGATGCCAAAGATCAACTTCTCCAACCTCCCAGCTGCTTTCTATAGAGATGGATTCTTCATTGGTCCTGGACCATCAGGTCACATGACCCTAAACTCAGTGAAGAAATCTAATGAAGGTCACTATAAGTGCAGCATCAGCGGTCAGGGAGAGTCTCCATCCAGCTGGATCTCTGTCAAAGGTCAGAGGTCATCACTAACAGTGAATCTCATTGATAATGTGTGAGAATCTGGTAATATTCTTATCATCCATCTTTATTGTAGAGAAACCTCCCTCCCCTCCTTCCTCCTCCTCTTCCTCAGGTGAGCAGCTTCTCCTTCATCTCTGAGTCTTGATTTTCACAGCAGACGGTTATTTAGCAGCTTCTTCTTTCCAGTGAGACCCACCATCATCTCTGGCTCTACAGACCCACCTGGTCCAGGTTCTTCCTCCGTCTCTCTCCTGGTGTTGCTTCCCATCACGTCTCTCTGCGTTTTGGTTTTCCAGTTTTTACTGGTTGAACTGGTCGTGTGTTTGTACAGCAAACCAAAGGTGAGACAAACTTCTGGTTAAATCTGATGATTTCATTCATTGAAACTTTTCAGATGTTTTTAAAACAACTTCCTGGTAACTTTGGATTCATTTCAGGTACCAAAGGAGGAAGAGGAGACGATGACATCACTGACAGAGACATCAAGACATCCCAGAGTAAACAGAAGGAAACCAAACCAGGAACAGGAAATGGTGATTATGTTCATGTGTTTTTATTTCTGTCAGATTTTCAGATCAGAAAATGTTTCTGAATCAAGATTTCCTGGTTTTAGATCTCAGTTAATGTTATTTTGACATCAGAGTTTGAAGAAACAAGTAATAATTAACTCAATGTCCGAATGGGGATAATTTTACAGACGTTCAAGTATTTAAATGTATCTGTAAACATAAACAGCATCAGGTTTTATCTCCTCTCAGCAGCTAATAACTGAATAACTAAATACACAGTCCAGTCACATTAATGTGACCATCTGTCAAAAGCCAGAATAACCACCTTTCGCAGAGCGAACTGCTACGAGACGTGCAGGAAGAGAGTCACTTAGGTCCCTGAAGGTCTTCTCTGGGATGTTGAGCCATGCCGACTCTAATGCCGTGGCCAGCTGCGCTAGATTACGCGGTTGAGGATCCATGGCGCGAACAACTCGATCGAGATGGTCCCACAGATGCTCGATTGGGTTTAAGTCAGGTGAGTTTGCTGGCCAGGGGAGGACGGTAAACTCATCCTGGTGCTCTTCGAACCACGCACGTACACTGGCAGCTGTATGGCACCTCGCATTGTCCTGCTGGAAGATGCCATCATCCTGAGGAAAAACAATGCGCATGTAGGGGTGGACATGGTCCGCAAGGACAGATGCGTACTTGTATTGATCCATCGTGCCTTCCACAATAATCAGTGAACCCAGAGAATGCCAGGAAAACATTCCCCAGACCATAATGCTCCCGCCTCCAGCTTGGACCGTTCCTGCAATGGTTGCAGGGTGGTTCCTTTCAGAGGTTTCACGCCTTATACGCCAACGTCCATCTGTCCGATGGAGCATAAAACGCGATTCATCTGAAAACGCTACCTGTCGCCACTCAGTGGACGTCCAGCTGCTGTACTGGCGTGCAAATTCTAGCCTTCGTCGTCGATGAACACCAGTCAGCATAGGTGCACGAACCAGGCGTCTGCTTCGGAGGCCCAGACGCAGCAATGTTCGCTGAATAGTGGTTTGGGAGACACTTGTGGTAGCCCCTTGGTTCATTTTAGTGGTCAGTTGCTCAACGGTAGCCCGTCTATCTGCCCGAACGCATCTCCGCAACCGTCGTTCGCCTCTGTCATCTATGGCCCGTGGTGCACCACATTTGCCACGTCGTTGATTTTGGACAGTCCCATTTTGCCATGCACGGTACACTTTTACCACGGCGGCACGCGAACAGTTCACAAACTCAGCCGTTTCGGAAATGCTTCCACCCTTGGCCCGAAAGCCAATGATCATGCCCTTTTGGACGTCGGATAAATCGCTTCGTTTCTGCATTACGCCAACGATTGAAATGTTTTCCGAAGCCCACACACACCCTTTATATACGCTCAACTGCACTGTGCTGCCACCTGCCTTCTGTGATTGGTTATTTAACTCTGAAGTGGAAAGTACGTGGTGGTCACATTAATGTGACTGGACTGTGTATAAATCATGTTGATGTGTTTAAACCTGAACAGAGAAACTGATCAGCTTCTCGTCTATCAGCCTAAAGTCACATTTCATCACAGGAAGAAAAACAATCAGCTTCTAAAATGATGATCAGAATAAAAGACCAGAAATCAGAAGCAGAGAAACGATCAGAAACCAGCCGATGATGAACTTCTGATGATTCATGAGAAAATAAGACAGAAAACGTTGAGTTTAAAGTTTCCAGTCTCACCTGAACAGATTTAACAGATTCATCTGAAGACAATTATATTCATGTCAAACAAAAACAAGACAACCAAAGAGATGACAACTACAATGAGGAAGTTATTCATAAAGTTTAATGTGTTTTATATTATTACTCCTTTTATTAAGTAATTAGTCTGATTTTTGGGAGCTGCTTTGATTCTTGCTTCATTTTCCTGCTGTAAACTTTTCATCTTTTCAGTTTCTTTTTTTGGATCTGAAGTTTTACATTAAACAGTTTTATAACATATAATAAAGTAGAAATGAAGTCGACTTCACAGGAACATTTCATGCTGCAGATCTGCAGAGTGACGACTCAAACCACTGAAACTGACTACTTCTGCTTCTGTTATCAGACCAGAGCTTCTGGGGCTTTGACTGGACCGTTTGGGTCTGAAAAGACTCCAAATAAGGAGAAAAACGGCTGGTGATAAAAATAATTGGTGTTCATATGGTGGGCGGGTTGTAGATGGTCTGTGATGGTGGTTTCTGGTTACTGGGGTAAATGTGCTGCCATCTTTACTGGTCATTTCCTCCAGGGGCGGTTCGTTCATCCAGCGCCCCCTGCTGCTGGATGTCTGTACTGTGGTCACTGTTAGTGTCCAAAGTGTAATGAAGTGTATATCTAATCCAGAGGTTCTTAACATTTGTCGAGGTACCAAACCCACCAGTTTCATATGTCCATTCACTGCAACCTTCTGTAGTGATTAATAAAATATGACTTTCTTCCCCAAATTCTAGACTAGAGTCTAGTTGTTTCACCCCAGTTTCACCAAGTCTTCTTAAAGGTAGAGTCTCTGAGGTCAGTTCTTCAAAATATAGTCAGTGTTTTCAGCAAAGTTGATCTGACTGTCCAGGAACGACCCAAATTATTTAAAATGAGCCACAGTTTCACCAGGTTAAGAACCTCTGGTCTAATCTCTGTGACATTGGAAATGCTGAGACAGACTGGTGTGACCTGGACAGGTGACCTGGACAGGTGACCTGGACAGGTGACCTGGACAGGTGACCCTGCCTCTCGCCCAGAACGTCAGCTGGAGAGGCAGCAGCTCCTCCTGACCCACTGAGGGTCAAGGGTGTAAGAAAATGGATGGATGGATGGATGGATATTGGACATGATCAGTTATTGGTCCAAGTTTCCACATCGGTGTGTTTCTGTTTAACAGGATATAAAACTGCAGCTTAAAGCAACAGAGTGACAGTCAGTGATCAGACCGATCAGAAATCAATGAGTTTTATCACAGATTCTGTTTTCTGATTGATCTGTTTGCTCTTTTCTAACAACCTGTGTTATAATACCACTAATTCATTGAGGTTTTCTGTCAAAATGGCTGAATATTATTAACATTATTATGGTAGTAAAACTATTATAGATTTTAAAATAATTCATATGGAGTTTGTTAGTGTTTTATTGTTTTTCACGTCTCTGTTCTAGTTTGACAGAAAGGCCTTTAATAGACCATTGCAGTGATGATGTGATTAGAGAAACAACCGATAAAGAAACAAACATATTTTAACTAAGTTAAGTCATGTTAGCTGTAGCAATAAAGCTAATTATTAGCTGTAGCAAAGTCCCTCAAATGACAGATGAGATTTACTGATGATTTCTAGGTTTGATAGTAATTAACCATCTTAACGTGAAGCAACATTTACAACTTAAAATAACTTCAGTTTCCTCATATAATTAAACAAATGGCTGATTTAATTCAAACAACATTTAAACAAATAATTATTTACATCATAAAAATACCTTTTGTCTATATGAAGTGGGCTGTTAAGAAACATTTTATCTTGTTTTCATGATTGTTATTAAGGTTCATTTACACTAACAGTTATAGAGGAAATTGTCCCTTCAAAACAAAAGCATCAAATCTCAAACAGGAAGTTAACTACAGGTCAAACTAATTAAATATGATTCAGGTCTAACACCTTCTAAGTTATTAGTAATTAATTTGTACAATAGTCAACATTTTATCCACATTCTTCACAGATACAGAAAAAAGTTCTTACATTTAATCTCATCCTGTTATTTAGTTTGTTCTGCATAAAAATTCATAAGCTGTGGAACAAAAAGTGACATGAATGAATTAACATGTGATAACATTGACTTCCACTGTTCATTTATGAGTTTAAAGTTATTTGATCAAATGACAGGGAGTATTATGACTATTATTTAGTCAGGAATGAATGTTATACATTCATTATGTCAGTTTCTGGTGCAGCAGCATTTTCTCTCTTCAGTTTGATCTGCTTCAGTTCCTCAGAATCAAAAGGTGTTTGGTGTATTTATGTAGTGAATCTGATGGATCTCCTTGGTCTCGTCTGTTGATGCTGGTTTTCCTGAGCTACTTCAGTCTGACTCAACATGGCTGCAGCTCCTCACCTGGTTTGGTCTAAACGGATAAAGTCAGGATGAGCTGATGGCGCTAAGCCCAGTTTTATCTCTCATCCTGGATTTTATTATCCTGCTTTTGTTACACAGAAAAAACTCAACATCATCTCTGTTGTCCTTCACTTGACCAACAGCCATGAAAACATCCAGAGTCTCTCCTTAGAGAACCAGATTAATGTAACATTTACATCTGATGGACGAATCCAGAGAGAATCCAGATTCCATCAGCAGAACAAACAGAAACATCTGATCAGATCCATCATATTGATCTAATTATTACATTTCTACTGACAGGAAGTCATTTATAGTTCATCATCTGTTAGCAGCAGCAGCAACAGTTAGCTTCAGGCTAGTCAGCTAGCATTAGCCATGCTAACAGCAGTGCTGCTAGCCTAGCCTAGCTAAATGACTGGATGTTTTCTTCTTCTGCAGCTCTGAGGCGTCGCTGCTTCACTACTGTTCTCTACGCCACCAGGACAGAAGAAGAAGAAAAACTTTGATGCTGAAACTCCTGGAGACAGAAAATGTTGATGATGTGAAACTGGATCAGTTCTATAACTGATAGCTTTGTGTTATAAACTGGAAACATTATGAAGATGCTCATTCAGAAGAATCTGATTTATGATTCTGACAATAAATTAAAACAGAATAAAATCAACTCCAGGTCCAGAAAAATGTCAATCTGAATGTTTCAGTTTCTTCTCTGTAAAACCTGATGAATGTATTTAATGTTTCAGTCTCATGTTTCCAGAAACTGTTTTTATTTTGAATGTCTGAACTGTTAAAACCTCAGCAGCTTCAGCCTGAACATAATGTTCCTGTCTATCTATCTGCCTGTCTGTGGATAAAACATTAAAGTGATCATCTATATGTTATCAATACTTTTAAGAAATCCAAAAATGCAATAAACTGCAGTTAATGTTAAATTCAGTGTTTGTGCATTTATTGCATCACATTATTTCTAACTGGGTGTTGTGATGACCAGTTGGTCCTGCTTTCTCCTCCTATATGCTGGTCATCTTTGTTGAAGATTCCAGGTGTCAGATCAGGTTTGACTGAGTAGAAGCAGATGATAAATCATCCAGATCTGATCTGTTGATGATTGATTCAGCCTCACACAGTAACATCTGGAGTCCAATCTTCATCCAACATCTGCTCTGTGACGGAGCTGCTTTAAAATGTAGAATGAAAGTTTATGTTAACTTCATCTGAGTCACGTCTCACCAGAGAACCATGGATTCTCTAAACCTGTTGATCTCAGTGCTGCAGACTGTGAGGTCAGAGGTCAGCCCTCCTCTCAAGGCCTAAGAGAGACACGAGGCTGGATAATGTCCAGGTCGGTACCTGACTCTGACCTCTGACCCCTCCAGATAGACAGCAAAAGGATCATTTCACCAAGTTGGTGTTATAATCTGATTACAACACAATACAGTAAACATTGTTCTCTGAGGAGAATTTTATTTAGTTTTATTTTCCAGCTTCTCCTTCAGGAAAGTCATAATCCCACTTTTAGCATGTAAAAAGGTTGTTCCCATGTTTTATTTTCTTCCCCTCTCTCTCTCTCTCTCTCTCTCTCTCTCTCTCTCTCTCTCTCTCTCTCTCTCTCTCTCTCTCTCCTCTCTCTCTCTCTCTCTCTCTCTCTCTCTCCTCTCTCTCTCTCTCTCTCTTCTCTCTCTCTCTCTCTCTCTCTCTCTCTCTCTCCTCTCTCCTCTCTCTCTCTCTCTCTCTCTCTCTCTCTCTCTCTCCTCTCTCTCTCTCTCTCTCTCTCTCTCTCTCTCTCTCTCTCTCTTCTCTCTCTCTCTCTCTCTCTCTCTCTCTCTCTCTCTCTCTCTCTCTCTCTCTCTCTCTCTCTCCTCTCTGAAATGTAGGAATCCTCAAAAAGAAAAAACAAAACAAAAACACCAGAATTTCTTAAGACAAATACAAATTATTTCTCACTTGTGAGGATTAAACCTAATTTTTAACAATATTAAAAATAATTTTGCATGCACTGATTTTGTACAGGAATTCAATTTATTTCATGGTTTTACTTAACGTGTAATAAGCTGAACATATGTCCACCATTTCATCAGTTTGGTCTGGTGGTTTGTCTCTAGTTTGGGGTGTAGTGGAGTCTGATCAAGCTCAGGATTTCTCCTATTTCTGGTCTCCTTGCTCCACCGACCCTCTTGTTCCCTGTGCAGCATTTTTTAAAGGGCAGTTTCTTGACCAGTGACCAATATTAGCACAAATCCAGCAGCCATTTGAATGCTGTGGATTTTGTGGGGTGTTATTTTGGGGTCGTCACCTATTGTGACCTCCTCTGCCTCTGCTTCTTCTGCGGCCTTTCATCCGGCCATTGGAAAAGGCAAAGGTTTTTAAACCTCCAAATTCATCCAGGTGAAAAACATTTGATCCTTTCACAGCCTTCCTGACCTCTTCTAAGCTACAGGGTCCAAAAACAAAAAAATTGTGTCAACCGTCCTCTAGTGAGGGACATAGTCGAGCTGCTGGGTTTGTAGCGGCTGATACTGGGGAAGACGGAGCTGCTGCCCCAGTATCAGCTGCTGCAATTTTAAAATTCACTTCCGTTTCTGTAGTTTTTGGGTTGTCCAGTCGGATCTCGTCACTCCGCCGTTGGCAGACAAAGTCGGACCTATGCCGCCGGCCCAGCGAAGAATTTACTTCGTGGGTCTTTCTTTCCAGGTCCATTTAACTCTGGCCATGCATGTATTCAACGCGTCTTCCTCTGCCTGACAGTGGACGGTATGAGAGATACCCTGGTTTCGGCACCAAAAAATGATGGGTATTTTTCCTTTCGAATCTTCATTAAAAGAACCACAGACAACGTATATGAATTTTATGGCCAAACTTCTGCAGAGGGAGACTCAGCAAGCTGCTCCTCTGAGTCGTTCACAGAGCTTCTGCCTCACTCTTCTCGAGCAGGACTTTTATTTGGGAAAACAAAAGTCAGATAAGATAAACAATACAACAGGCGGCGAGCCGTAACTAACACACAAGTCATCTTAGCTCTTTCCCTTGAGAGCGAAACTCTGGAGGGAACAATCAATTCTCAGGAACACAGATATTCAACAGAACAATCCAAAAGTATTCGCATAGCAAGTCATTTACTGATTAACATTAGACTGAATGTTGATTAACTTGATTAATATTAGACTGAATATTAACTAAAGTAATAACAAAAATGATAATACCAAAAATCTCTAATATATACAGTATATATATATATACATATATATATATATATATATATATATATATGAACACCAGAGCAATAGAGGCTCAGATCTACCAGACAAGACCCAAGGTGTAGGTTGTGCCATGAGGCCCCTGAGACAGTCCAGCACATAACAGCAGGGTGCAAGATGCTGGCAGGGAAAGCGAACATGGAACGACATAACCAGGTGGCGGCATAGTGTACAGGAACATCTGTGCAGAATATGGACTGGAAGCCCCGAGATCGAAGTGGGAAACACCCCCAAAGGTGGTGGAGAATGACGGAGCTAAGATCCTGTGGGATCCAGATCCAGACAGACAAGATGGTGATGGAGAACCAACTGGACATTGTGGTGGTGGATAAAGAACAGAGGAAAGCCGTTGTGGTGGATGTAGCTATACCAAGTGACTACAACATCAGGAAAAAGGAGAAACTGGAGAAATACCAGGACCTCAGGGAGGAACTGGAAAAGAACTGGAAGGTGACGACCACAGTGGTGCCTGTGGTCATCGGGGCAGAAACCCCTAAACAGGAGCAGCGGCTAAAACAGGAACAACATCAGACATCTCAGTCCAGAAATGTGCAGCACTAGAGACAGACAAGATACTGGAGGAGAACCTGAAGCTCCCAGGCCTCTGGTAGAGGTCAGAGGTCAGAGGATGAAAGAAAGAGAGAGAGACCAGCTATGGAGGGTGAGAAGGGAATTTTTATTTTATTTTTTTAATATATATATATATATATATATACTGTATATATATATATACTTTTGTCATAGTTCCCCCAAGAATTTAAAACTACTTTCACCCCTGGCAACAGCTAATGTATAACTAATGTGATTAAAATAAAAGCAATGATTTTTTAAAATCTCATTAATCTTCAAATGCATCCAGCATGAAGAAACGAAGGGAAAAATTAGTACAAGAAAAATGTACATGTAGCACTGCTTAATGTGCTAAAGGACTAGGTGGAATAAATCAGAAGTCTAAACTCGTCTACTGGAGCTGCTGTCAGTAATCAATAAAAACAATACAAAAGAACTGCATTCAAATACCATGTATTTTAAAGAAAAAATTAGAACTAACACCACAAGACAAACATGCATAGAACACAAAATGATAAATACAAAATAAATATACACAGTACTGCAGTGGATCAATATTTTTGTGCACAACAGTCTTAAGTTTCACCAACTGGGCTGCCTGGATCAGGTAAGTCTTCAGAATGAGATGGAACTTGCTCTGCAGACACATCAGATTGCTCTTCGACACTAGATCCTGGTTCAATTGATTCCACTTCAACAACTGACTTCACACTCTCAGAATCTGAAAGAATTTCAACAGGTTGTTTTTCCACTGGAGAATCTATTGGGACAACAGAGTTTTCTACATCATCAGGAGGTGATGACTTTCTGAACGTTTTCTCCACTTTGAACTCTACTGGAGGTGGAACTGGATAGAATGGAATCTCTTCTTGCTCACAGTTCTCACCTTCTCCGGAGTCCTCAGGAGATTCTTGCCATTTCTTGGTGTGTTGACGTGTCTGGGGTTTTGTGACTGGAACCGTCTCAGTTAGTCTTTCAGCATCTGTCATAGGGAGAAAACCACATGGAAGAAGAAGATCTCTGTGTAGAGTGCGTATTGGGCCATCTTTGCACTCTGGTTTTACTGTATAAACTGGGAGATCTCCAGCACACTTCACCATACAAAAACATCTTGTTCCCATTTATCAGAGAGTTTGTGTTTACCTCTGAGTCTCACATTCCGCACAAGTACTCGATCTCCAACTTCCAGCTTGGATGGTAGAATCCGCTGATCAAACCGAGTCTTGTTTCTTTTAGCACTTGTGGCAGAGTTCTTTGATGCTATCTGATAGCTCTCTTTCAATCGTGACTTCAGGTTCTGTACATACTGCGAATGTGATGGACATTTTTCTTCACAGACAGGAAGACCAAAAGCAAGATCAATCGGGAGTCGAGGACAGCGTCCAAACATAAGTTCATAAGGACTATATCCTGTCACTTCATTTCTGGTACAGTTGTACGCATGAACGAGAGGTTTAACATATTCTTTCCATTTTGACTTCTGTTTTGGTTCAAGAGTTCCTAACATCGCTAGCAGTGTACGATTAAACCTTTCTACAGGGTTTCCTCTAGGATGGTATGGTGTTGTATGACACTTTTGAATTCCTGTCATAGCACACAGCTCTTTTATCAGTTTGGACTCAAAATCAGAACCTTGATCTGTATGTAGTCTTTCTGGTATTCCAAAATAGATGATGAAATTGTCCAAAAGACTTTTGGCAACCGTTTTTGCCTTTTGATTCGGTGTTGGAATGGCAATGGCAAACTTGGTGAAATGATCCGTCAGCACCAGAATGTCCTTGGTATTGCTGATATCAGGCTCAAGACTAAGGAAATCCATACAAATAAGTTCCAATGGACGTGAAGTCCGAATGTTGACTAGTGGAGCAGCTTTCTCTGCTAGAGTCTTTCGACGAACACAACGTCCACATGCTTTTATTTTCTGTTCCACACACAAAGCCATTCTAGGCCAATAGAATCGAGCTCTAACAAGATCCAGGGTTCGCTCTATTCCCGGGTGGCCCATGTCATTGTGGAGACTATGAAGAACAGATTCATGGAGGTCTGCTGGAAGGACCAGTTGGTAAATATGTTGCTCATTTTCTTGCCGTTTTCTGTATAGAATGCCATCAATCATCTCCAGTTTAGTTAACTCTCTGAGGAGAAGATGAAGTTCTGGAAGTTCACCCCTGACTGTTGGGGGAATCTTTTCACCCGTCTCCAACTGGTGGATAACTTCCCTGACACTAGGATCAGCTCTCTGATGATCTTTTAGGTCAGCATGAGACATTGCAGGAACAACAGGAAGTCCATGTGCCTCTTCAGAGTAATCCACAGGAATTATATCTGCCCTGACTGAGAGCGACTCAACCAAAAGGCCTTCAACTTGGGTCCGAACTAGACTACTTTGGCAAATTGCATCCATCACTTCAGGTAATATCTCATTGTTGCTGTTACCTAAGAGATGTTGTTGAGCAAACTGAGAGATAAGTTCCTGATCTTTAGGTGCGACCTCATCTATGACAGGATTTCCGCAGGGACGACGAGAGAGTGCATCCGCATCCTGATTGTGTTTCCCTGCTCGATACTGCAGCTTAAAGGAATAGGTAGAAAGCGCAGCCAGCCAACGATGACTGGTAGCATCCAGCTTAGCTGATGTTAAGATGTAAGTAAGTGGATTGTTATCAGTGACGACTGTAAAATCCGCTCCATACAAATAATCTTGAAACTTTTCTGTTACACTCCACTTCAGTGCTAAGAATTCAAGTTTGTGAGCTGGATAACGACTTTCACTGGCTGACAACCCTCTGCTAGCGTAAGCTATTACTCTGAGCTTCCCTTCATGTTCCTGGTACAGGGCAGCACCCAGTCCAGTGGTGCTGGCATCTGTGTGAAGGATGTAAGGTAATCCAGGATCAGCAAACCCCAGGACTGGTGCAGTAGTAAGTTTTTCAATCAGGGTATCAAAAGCCAGTTGACACTCAGGAGTCCATCTGGAGCCAAAAGGTTGCTTTGGGTCAAACTGTGGGCACTTAGAAGATTGTACTCTTGGGGTTTTATTAGTTGGTGGATACCCACGGGTCAGATTGTTAAGAGGCTTGGCTATAGTGGCATATCCTTTTATGAAACGTCTATAGTAGCCAGTAAATCCCAGAAAAGATCTCAAGGTCTTCAAATTAGTAGGAATTGGCCAGGATTTCACTGTGGAAATCTTTTCTGGGTCTGTCTCAACACCTTTCTCTGAAACAATGTGACCCAGATATCTGACAGATGTTTGGAAAAATTTACATTTTTCCAGAGAAAGCTTTAATCCAAACTCTTTCAGACGATTCAGAACTCTCAGTAGACGGTTTTCATGTTCTTCAAGACTGTTTGAGAATATGAGCAAGTCATCCAGAAAAACCAAGACCTCTTTCAAATGCAGGTCACCCATACATTTCTCCATCAATCTTTGAAAGGTTGATGGTGCATTTGTAACCCCCTGAGGCATTCGGTTAAACTCCCAAAACCCAAGTGGAGTAACAAAAGCAGTCTTAGCTTTATCTGCTTCATTCATTTCAATCTGATAATAACCAGATTTCAGATCAAGCACTGAAAACCATTTTGATCCTCTGAGAGCTGTAAATGATTCTTCCAAGTTGGGCAAAGCATATGCATCTTTGACAGTTTGTAAATTAAGTTTACGGTAGTCAATGCACAGTCGAATGTCTCCATTTTTTTTCTTAACAACAACAATGGGAGATGAGAAAGGAGATTCGGATTCTCTGATAACATTAGCATCCAGAAGTTCACGTAAATGTTTGCGAACAGCCTCTATATCTTGTGGGTGAATCGGTCTTGCACGATGTTTGAAAGGAGTATTATCATGAAGATTAATGTGATGTTTCACTTGCTTGGTACAACCAAAATCTAAATCATGATGGGCAAAAACTTGAGGTATGGCATTTAACTTGGTTATGATTCTTTCCTTCCATTCTGATGGTATTGGTGACTCACCAAAATTGATTTTCAAAGATGCTGTTGATTTCTCAGCTGTATGGTTGATCACATGGTGCCCTGAGATGATTCCTGCATAGGCTTCCAGTTCAGCAATGATACTTAAAGCTGGTATGAAAGTGACTTGCTTTGTTTCATTTGAGACAGCAACTGGAACCTTATTGAGTGAGTCAGCTTGAAGTGCAACCAGACAGCTACTGACAACCAGGCCACCCGGCAGGCCTGAAACTGGGTGCCGAACGACAGCACACTGACTAGCCGCAGTAGAAAGCTTGGCACAACCCTCGACCACCACTGTGCAACCAGCTGGAATAAGCACAGGGGTTTTGCTGTTGAGAGTCACAACACCCAAATGGTTGCCACAGTTCTGCTGATGCATTAACTGATGCAGAACTGTTTTAAACCCATATGAGGTAGGTTGAAATGTTGGACAATCACTGGAACAAAACTTTTCATAGAGAATTTCAAGTGTATTCATGCCAATTAGTACTGAAGCTGGAAATCCAGGTCTCACATCAGGAACAAACAAAGCAAACATTATGCTCACTACTCACCAATTCCATCTATAGATCAATGCATGATGGCTTCATGGCTCCAAGCTCACTGGGTGTTCAGATCTACATGATTTTTTGCATTGTCAGTTTTAAACAGTGCATAAAAACAAAGATAAACTGATTGTTTGGAAACACCAACCTGTAGCTCCTTTGTCTCCAGCTCTCCCCCTCACACCTGACTGGGAAAGCTGGAGCAGGCCTAAATAACTACCTCAGGTGTGTTAATTGCCTGAATGCACTGTGTGACTGACTGTCACTCTAACCAATGGAGGAGCAAAAGGCGGGATTAAGGGCAGTTTTTTTTACCCTGGGTTACATCCAGGTTAAAAGTATCTGTAGAACCTACTCAGTTCTGCTTTCACAAGTCCAGAACACGACTTACTGACCTTTTGCACGTAACGTTTCTCTCTTTGAAACTCGGCCCCATGATGGACATCAAGACAACCTAAGCTCTCCTGTAAACCTGTCGAGAAACGAACATCTGGTGCCCTAAGGTGGCTTTTAATTTGTCGATATCACAGTAAAAATGATCACAGGATGCTGAGCACAAACAGGCAGCATATAAACCAAACTTATTTTATTGTATAACTTTTAGCGAGGAAAGATACGGTAGAGATGGACAGCAGCCGTCAATCACAATGACTGTCAGTCCTCAGTGTCACCACCAGCCAACACTTTTTACAAGGTAAGAAGATTAACATTCTGATGCTTTATAAGCAAGTAATTAGGAAGATATGAACTATTGTATGGTGGCAAAGGTACCAACCATCAGTAACCATGGAAACAAACCTCCACCGTCATGTAGCTTAGCATGTACAGAAAAACCTAGTCAGCATCTCGTCTTCTGTACGTTTTTGAACCTACTCAGGTTTAAGGGGAAACTCTGTTTATGACATAGTGACACAAATCATGTGTGAATTCAGGCGAAGTCGGTAGTTTGATCAGCCCGTCAGGAGGGAGGAGGTCAGTTTCTAAGCCATTTCAAGATTCAGTAAATACCTGCATCTGTGAACCCTAATCATGTCTGTTACGCTAAAAAAAATTAGCTCGACTCGAACAAGTAGAAGCCAAGAATAAACGGGCAAAAACTATTTCAGTTCAATTCTCCCAATCCTCACTTCTGACGTCCATCATGGTGCTTTGAATGATTAAGTGACATAGTTGCAAAGGGTCAATTTGAACACAAATTTTATTCTTTGAGTTACATTGAAAATAAATTATTTAACAGTGAGGCCCCGGTCGGCCCGGTCCCGGTCGGTCCTGGTCCTGGTCAGTCCTGGTCCTGGTCGGTCCTGGTCGGTTCCGGTCGGCTCCGGTCCCGGTCCCGGTCGGTCCTGGTCCTGGTCCTGGCCGGTCCCGGTCCTGGTCGGTCCCGGTCCTGGTCGGTCCTGGTCGGTCCTGGTCGGTCCTGTTCCTGGTCGGTCCTGGTCGGTCCCGGTCCTGGTCGGTCCTGGTCCTGGTCGGTCCTGGTCGGTCCTGGTCGGCCCTGGTCCTGGTCGGTCCTGGTCGGTCCCGGTCGGCCCGGTCGGTCCTGGTCGGTCCCGGTCGGCCCGGTCGGTCCTGGTCCTGGTCAGTCTGGTCCTGGTCGGTCCTGGTCGGTTCCGGTCGGCTCCGGTCCCGGTCCCGGTCGGTCCTGGTCCTGGTCCTGGCCGGTCCCGGTCCTGGTCGGTCCCCGGTCCCGGTCGGCCCGGTCGGCCCCGGTCCCGGTCGGTCCTGGTCCTGGTCAGTCCTGGTCCTGGTCGGTTCCGGTCGGCTCCGGTCCCGGTCCCGGTCGGTCCTGGTCCTGGTCAGTCCTGGTCCTGGTCGGTCCCGGTCGGCCCGGTCGGTCCTGGTCGGTCCCGGTCGGCCCGGTCGGCCCTGGTTGGCCCCGGTCCCGGTCGGTCCTATTCCTGGTCGGTCCTGGTTGGCCCCGGTCGGTCCTGGTCCTGGTCGGTCCTGGTCCTGGTCAGTCCTGTTCCTGGTCGGTCCTGGTCGGTCCTGGTCGGTCCTGGTCGGTCCTGGTTGGCCCGGTCCTGGTCGGTCCTGGTCGGTCCTGGTCCTGGTCGGTCCTGGTCGGTCTTTCTGTGTAACTTTTAGCGGAATCCTGGATGGACAGCGCCGTCAGTCCATGCGTCAGTCCTCGTGACCACAGCCAACCTTACGGTAGGATTAACATCTGATTTTTATGGTTCGGTACTGGTGGCAAGGTCCAATAGTACCTGGTCGCTCCCGTCGTACTAGAGTCAGAAAACCTAGTCGCCCCGGGTCTCTGTCGGCTACTGGTCGGACTCTGTCGGTCCTGGTGAGTCCGGCGAAGTCGGGTCTTTGTCACTGTCGGTCTGGTCAGTCAACCATTCGTTCGAAATCCTGGTCTGTGCGCCTGTCGGTCCTGTTACCTTGGTCGATCACAGTGGCCGTCGGTCGAGTCCTGGTCAGGTCAATTCGATCCTGGTCGGTCCCCGGTTCTGGTCAGGTTTCCTTTTCTTGGTCGATATTCAGGACCCGGTCTGGTCGGTCCGGTCCTGGTCGGTCCTGGTCGGTCCGTTCCTGGTCGGTTCCTGGTCGGCTCCGGTCCCGGTCGGTCCTGGTCCTGTCGGTCCTGGTCGGTCCCGGTCCTGGTCGGTCCCGGTCCGGTCGGTCCGGTCGGTCCTGGTCGGTCCTGTTCCTGGTCAGTCCTGGTCCTGGTCGGTTCCGGTCGGCTCCGGTCCCGGTCCCGGTCGGTCCTGGTCCTGCGTCCGGTCCGGTCGTCCGTCGGCCCGGTCGGTCCTGGTCGGTCCGGTCGGCCCGGTCGGCCCTGGTTGGCCCGGTCCCGGTCGGTCCTATTCCTGGTCGGTCCTGGTTGGCCCGTCGGTCCTGGTCCTGGTCGGTCCTGGTCCTGGTCAGTCCTGTTCCTGGTCGGTCCTGGTCGTCCTGGTCGGTCCTGGTCGGTCTGGTTGGCCGGTCCTGGTCGGTCCTGTCGGTCTGGTCCTGGTCGGCTGGTCGGTCCTGGTCGGTCCTGCGGTCTGGTAGGCCGGTCCTGGTCGTCTGGTCGGTCTGGTCGTTCGTCCTGGTCGGTCCTGTCGGTCCTGTTCCGGTCGGTCCTGGCGGTCGGTCCTGGTCGGTCTGGTCGGTCCTGGTCGGTCCTGGTCGGCCCGGTCCTGGTCGGTCCTGGTCGGTCCTGGTCGGTCCTGTTCCTGGTCGGTCCTGGTCGGTCCGGTCCTGTCGGTCCTGGTCGGTCGGTCCTGGTCAGTCCCGGTCCTGGTCGGTCCTGGTCTGGTCGGTCCTGGTCGGTCTGTTCCTGGTCGGTCCTGGTCGGCCCGGTCCGGTCGGTCCTGGTCCTGGTCGGTCCTGGTCGGTCCGGTCCTGGTCGGTCCTGGCTGGTCGGTCCTGGTCGGTCCCGGTCCTGGTCGTCTGGTCCTGGTCGGTCCTGGTCGGTCCTGTCCTGGTCGGTCCTGGTCGTCCCGGTCCTGTGTCTGGTCCTGGGTCCTGGTGGGTCCGGTCCTGGTCGGTCCGGTCCTGGTCGGTCCTGGTCGGTCCTGGTCGGTCCTGTTCCTGGTCGGTCCTGGTCGGTCCCGGTCCTGGTCGGTCCTGGTCCTGGTCGGTCCTGGTCGGTCCTGGTCGGCCCTGGTCCTGGTCGGTCCTGGTCGGTCCCGGTCGGCCGGTCGGTCCTGGTCGGTCCGGTCGGCCCGGTCGGTCCTGGTCGGCCCGGTCGGTCCTGGTCGGCCCTGGTTGGCCCGGTCCGGTCGGTCCTATTCCTGGTCGGTCCTGGTCCTGGTCAGTCCTGTTCCTGGTCGGTCCTGGTCCTGGTCGGTCCTGGTCCTGGTCGGTCCTGTTCCTGGTCGGTCCTGGTTGGCCCGGTGGTCGGCCCGGTCCTGGTCGGTCCTGGTCGGTCCTGGTCGGTTCTGTTCCGGTCGGTCCTGGTCGGTCCTGTTCCTGGTGTTCCTGGTTGTTCCTGGTCGGTCCTGGTCGGTCCTGGTCGGTCCTGTTCCTGGTCGGTCCTGGTCGGTCCTGTTCCTGGTCGGTCCTGGTCGGCCTCCTGGTTCCTGGTCGGTCCTGGTCGGTCCTGGTCGTCCTGTTCCTGGTCGGTCCTGGTCGGTCCTGTTCCTGGTCGGTCCGTCCTGGTCGGTCCTGTCCTGGTCGGTCCTGGTCGGTCTCCTGGTCGGTCCTGTCGGTCCTGTTCCTGGTCGGTCCTGGTCGGCCCTGGTCCTGGTCGGTCCTGGTCGGTCCCGGTCGGCCCGGTCGGTCCTGGTCGGTCCCGTCGGCCCGGTCGGTCCTGGTCGCCCGGTCGGTCCTGGTCGGCCTGGTTGGCCCCGTCCCGGTCGGTCCTATTCCTGGTCGGTCCTGGTCCTGGTCGGTCCTGTTCCTGGTCGGTCCTGGTCCTGGTCGGTCCTGGTCCTGGTCGGTCCTGGTTGGCCCGGTGGTCGGCCCGGTCCTGGTCGGTCCTGGTCGGTCCTGGTCGGTTCTGTTCCGGTCGGTCCTGGTCGGTCCTGTTCCTGGTTGTTCCTGGTTGTTCCTGGTCGGTCCTGGTCGGTCCTGTCCTGGTCGGTCCTGGTCGGTCCTGTTCTGGTCGGTCCTGGTCGGTCCTGTTCCTGGTCGGTCCTGGTCGGTCCTGGTCGGTCCTGGTCCTGGTCGTCCTGGTCCTGGTCGGTCCTGTTCCGTCGGTCCTGGTCGGTCGTCCTGGTCCTGTTCGGTCCTGGTCGGTCCTGGTCGGTCCTGGTCGGTCCTGGTCCTGGTCCTGGTCCTGGTCGGTCCTGTTCGGTCCTGGTCCTGGTCGGTCCTGGTCCTGGTCGGTCCTGGTTCCGGTCGGTCCTGGTTCGGTCGGTCCTGGTCCTGTCGGTCCTGGTCGGTCCTGGTCGGTCCTGGTCGGTCCTGGTCCTGGTCCTGGTCCTGGTCGGTCCTGGTTCGGTCCTGTTCCTGGTCGTCCTGGTTCCGGTCGGTCCTGGTTCCGGTCGGCTCCTCTCTACCTTGCGACCCTCAGTTATACAAGGTCCCCATTTACCCCGACGTGTCTCAACCCGCCTGGGTTAATTAATGACCCATTCATGTTCAATGTGCTTTAGAATTAGACATTCAGTATTTTCACATGAACAGTTACATTTCAGTAAAACATTACACTATATTGTCTGAGGTTTAACGTATGAATGTCTGAGCAGAATCAGCCGTTGTCCCTGTTCACCTGAATGTTCTGTCTTCTCTTCCTCAAATGTCTTTGACGTTCACATAGTTGAATTTACCAGGTTTCTCCGCTGCTCTCCTCCTCACAAACAGAAAGAACGGCAGGCAAGCACTGAATAAAGACAAGACTTCAATCATTAATTACTTTGTGGATGATGGTTTCAGCTGCTGATAAATTCTAAATAATGGAGAAGCAGCTTCTCATGTCCTGGAGCCCCAACCTCTGGTCACACAACTTCCTCCTGTTAATCTAGTTTAAAGGGTCAAATTGCTTCTACCAAGCACAGCAGTGCAGCTCTTTGTGCTTCTCAGTCATAGTTTGATGTGAGTTTTCTCAGTGTTTTTGTATTCGTTGTCACGTACTTCTGTCATCTGCTGTTGTCGTTTTTAACAGTCTTCATGTGTTTTGATGCGCCTCCATTATTCCATTTTCTCTGTACATCTGAACTCTGGTTTGAGAGCAAAATATTTCATTTAACCAGGGCCAATATGGTGATTTTAGCAACAACAGGTAGAATGTCATGAAGTTGATGCAACACAGTTTGAGAGCTGGACTGTAAGCAGCACAGATCTGGAGAATTTGCTTTTATTCCTAAAAACTCAGGACAGGAATCTCAGCCAACACTAGAAGACGTCCTGAAAGAAAACTGTCACTGACCTGTGAATCACACACCTCAAGACCAGCAGGTCAGCCTGACGCAAACCCTGATTTTCACAAGCACATCTCTGGTGCTGTTTTTGTCACATTTTTCATTCTTTGATTCCACACCAGATTAATGTGTGAACTAATGAAGAATTATATCTTAGAGCAGGATCTCAAACTCAGTTTACCTGGGGGCCACTAGACGCAGAGTCTGGCTGAGGCTGGATTCCACAAGAAACATTTAAAAAAATATCCTCAAATGTCATCAACATTTAATTATTCCTGCAATACATGGAATGCAGGCTTTGCTGAGGGTGTGACAACATTTAGGCTGCGTTCACACTGCAGCCTGAAGTGGCCCAATTCAGACTTTTTATCAAATCGGGTTTTTTTTTCCCGGGCCGTTCACACTGCCAGTAAATGGACCTGTATGTGTTCTGCAGTGTGAACGGAAAACGACCTGAAAGTGTCCCGCATGCGCAGTAGAGGGCGCAATAGCATCAGTGTTCTGCCAACCGCCATAAAAAGAAGAAGAGCTCAGTGTTTAACATGGAGGCTAACGGTGGAGCTTAGCTACATATTTGAAGTTGTTGTCCAACCGGAGCAACATATTAACAACTTAATCCTCATATAGTCGTCATGGTTGTTGTTTTTCTTCCCCTATCAGGACTCAGAATAGTGAGATTTGTTGAGAATCAGTGACGTTCAGGTCAGATGAATGAGACCTGGACGTTATGGTCACATTTGAATCGATACGTATCGGATATGGGTCACATTTGAAAAGAATCAGACCTGAGCTGTTCACACTGCCATGAAAAGATCGGATACAGGTCACATTACGTCAGAAACATCAGGATTGGGTCACTTTATTCTGCAGTGTGAACTAAGTTTATTCCACTTGGTGTCGCTCTCCTACGTTTCATGTCAGTCTTTCAGTCTTTATCCATCTAGCAACGTATGCAGAAGGTCTCGACGCTGCACATTATTACCGCTTCTACTGGTCACAGCAGTGCGGTGGATGATGACCATCCCAGTATCAGTCGCCTTTCTCTGCGTTTGATTGTGGCATTTGTTAATGGTAGAAAGAACCGGAATGGCGACTACAGGGAAGGACAACTGGTACCGGACTGGTCCAACATCCGCCACACTGTTACAATCATTGTGTACATGAAGTCAGTTAAACTTAGCCTAGCACCGAATGTCAGCCATGCCGAGGAACGGCGGGCGGGACTTCCTTCAGAGGTCCACTCACCCTGTGGGTCCCACTAACGTTATACTTTCATACCACTGTGGGGCCACGAGGCATCGTTCTGCGGGCCACAATTGGCCCGCGGGCCGTGAGAATGAGACCTCTGTCTTAGAGTAATTTAGATGCTGTTGGATCCATCGACGGTCACATTTAGTGTCGAATATGAATAAAATCATTGTAATATTAGTTTTAATGAAATATACACAATTGCTTTGTTAACTTTGTTGATTGTAAATTATTAAATGTCCAACTTCACGGGCCTCAGTGTTTGTCTTGTATTTCCATGATAATAATGCAATTTACTAGCTTACAGATTCTCAGTTTAAAATACTTCTTGGTCTCTTGAATTCAAAGCTGCATCTTCAAATTGAAGAAGGTTCTATTCGTCTCAAAGCTTAAGATTCAAACTCACTGAGCAGCAGCATCAGGATCCCCATCAGGATCCCCAGGACGACTGTCTGGTTGGAGCCACCAGCATTTCTCTCCTGGCCGGTTCCTTGTTCTCCAGCATAGTCACGCACCGTAGCTGTGACTGTGCTGACCTGAGACAGACCCTGCTTGTCTGAAACAGTCATGGCTACAGCGTAGCTTCCGTTCTCCAACTCACGGTTCAAAGTCACGATAATCGCTGTTCCTGTCAGCAAGAGAACAAAAAATTATTTATCAGAAATTCAATCAGTTTAAGATTTTTCATTCTTCTACACATGGACAACTTGGGTGACTCTTCAAGTTCTGACAAGAACAGCAGCAAACTGGGGAACATCCACGAAATGATAAACCAAAATGTTTAAGCTCAGATTGGCTTAATCTGAGCCTTTTCAGCTCAGATTACACTGTAGTTTCTGCAAATATGAATATAGAGGTTAGTCTCTAGTGCAGATTCCTTCCACTTAGCTTTACTCGGTCAAAGGAACTGTGACTGATTGATTGATTCGTTGGTGTTGCTCGCAGGCTGAATCCTGATCAGTTGGGTTTATCTGGCATACATACCGGCGTCGTTCATCCTGGCCGTTCCAGTTGGCCTTAGCAGAGTCATGTAAGCTCACGCTGTATGGAGAAGTAAAGCCTGGTCCATCTTTATCTGCTACAGTCAGCAGCTGAGGAGGCGGATTCTTGTTACACACCTGAACAAAACAAATGGGTTTAAGACACTGATCATTATGTTACATTATATTTGTAGTTTTCGCTTTTGTCATCTTAATTTTTATGTTCAGTAATTTATCATAGAAATTCAGCTTGATACTAACGATGTTTTCAAACAAAGACATTTCTACACAATAAGCGTGGCTAAGAAATGTTCATCTCCTAACATGGGGGTTACATACTATAACAGAACGTTCTTCAATAATGGGGTTGTTGTCGTTGACGTCCTCAACTTTAATGATCAGAGATCCAGTTCCTGTGGCCGAGATCTGACCTGGAGACATGAAAGACAAACAGCAGTGAAGCATGTTGACGTCCTCAATGATCCTCTGAGGAAGGAGTTAAAAATCTCTTCAAGAAAAGAGATCATATCCTAAAGAACTCTTTAAGACAAGTCAATTCTAGAATTAAATTCAAACAGCTGTTTTTGGACAACAGTTCCATCTTTGTTTTGGTTGCTGCCTAGTTGAGATGACTTTTGGCAGAATTTTTTATACTTTGCTATTTTGTTTTGATGCGCAATCATAGTGATAGGGTTTACAACAGGGAGCGAGTGATTAACATCTGAAAATCTGAAATGATACCATAACTGAAGCCAGAGGAGTTGATGAGGAGACATTGTGGATTCAGAGCAGGAGTGAAGAGGAGAGACAGGAGGAGGAAGTTCAAACCATCTCTACCATCCATCACAATGGACAACATGAGATCATTAGATTGGAAAAGTGTTCAATGACATCCATGTGAATACAGACTGTGGCAGAACCACAGTGCTGGTTCTATTGGACCTCAGTGCTGATCAGGACATTTTATTGAATTGACTGGAGACTTGGGTTGGACTCACCGGTCCAGAGCTCCAATGGTTTGAATCTTACATAAAACACAGGAATTTCTTTGTTTCAATCAGAAACTTCTCATCAGAGAGTCAAAGGTCACATGTGGGGAAGCCCAAGGTTCAATCTTAGGACCCCTTCATTTCAATATTTATCTGCTCCCACTGGCTCAGGCTATAACAGAAAATAAGATCAGCTACCACAATTATGCGGATGATACGCAGCTCTACATCACGATGTCACCAGGTGACCTTTAACCCCATCTGATCACTGAATAGATGCTTAGAACAGATCAATGTGTGCGTGTGCCAAAACTTTCTCCAGCTGAACAGAAACAAACTGAAGTTATTATCTTTGGACCGAAAGAGGAGCAAAATGTGTTACATGCCATTGGTGGAACTTTCCAACACACACCAATGTGATAAGCAGGTATAAAAAGAGATTTTGCGTTAAGACAGGAGGAGATTTTTTGTGTGTTGAGACTATAAGAGAATATCGAGTATTGAACTGACGAACTGTAATTCCTGGAGTGTCATAAATCTCCGGCTCGTCTAGCAGCAAGAACTGCGTCTCTGTGTATTACTTCCCTTAACTATATATTTAAGGGAAAGCCACCCTTCAATTCTTCAATACTTACACCATGATTTATAACGAGTTCCCAAAAAACCATTTAGACAGTTGACCCTCACACCCACCATCATCATATGCACCAATCAGGGC
Organism: Poecilia picta; assembly: GCA_033032245.1. NCBI lineage: Eukaryota > Metazoa > Chordata > Actinopteri > Cyprinodontiformes > Poeciliidae > Poecilia > Poecilia picta. The sequence continues at coordinate 27,121,293 of CM065370.1, read as the reverse complement.
CGTGTATTTGTCCTCCTTCACACAGATGGATTCTCTGTCCATTTGGTTTCTCACTGTTATCACACCAGTCTCCTTATCAATGCCAAGCCAGCCGGCTGGGTCACTGATTATTTTATACCTGGACATCAAGGACAAAAATTATATAAATGTTAAAACAAAGCAAGACTTTATAAGCAGTATGATCAGAAAAAAACATCCATCTATCAGTGTTGCTATAGTAAAGTTTCCTGCCTGATAAATTATCACTGGAAAACAAGATTGGTTCAGATGTACGACACAAATGAAATGTAATTTAAAGTGTCTGCTGTGCCTCTTCAGGTTGGAGGACCTTCAGGTTCCTTACATGACTTTCTGTCTGGCTGCAGTGTCTGGATCAGAAGCTGTGAGCAGAACCACAAGGCTGTTCACAGCAAGGGCCTCACTTTTAAACCAGCTTCTCTTCTGGTTCAAAGATGGGAGGATCATTGACATCCTCCACAGTCACCACCACTGTAGCAGTGGAAGTGACCAATGGAGCAGAGGAAGCAAACGGAGCCTCATTCACCACTGTAACCAGTAGAGTGTTTACTGGTCCTCTCAAAGTCCAGACCCTGGTTTAATGGAAGAAAGATCCACTGATCAGACATTAATAGTACAATCATTTAACTATGCTATGTTTATAAAAATGTTCCTTCATTAAAAATAGTGTACTGTATTTTCCGCACTGTAAGCCGCTCCTTCAATGATTGGCCTATTTTATAACTTTTTTCCTATATAAGGTGCATAGAACAGACGCTTCACTTTGGGTTGCCAATTTGTTCCATACTCTATTATTACACATCCACATTTATGTCCCTGAGTCCTTCATATAGTAGCTGCTCCAGTCATGGTTTCACTCACGGTGTTGGTGTTGCCATATTGTGCCCAACTGCTTTCTGGGTAACAGACCAACCAACACGCTGCTGCCACAGTCTCTGTCTCTCTTCCCCCCCCGGCTTTAAATACATTATCAAACTTTATTAACAAACCAGCGTTCTGACAACAATCCCAGCATGCACTGCGCACTTCTTCTTCTACGGGCAAAATAAAGTCGGCGGCTGCTTACAGTAGTTGCTAGACCTGTTGTGGCTCAATATTGGTCCATATATAAGGCTCACCGGATTATAAGGCTCACTGTCGGCTTTTGAGGAAATTGATGGTTTTTAGGTTTATAGTGAGGAAAATACGGTAATAAAGAAACATATTAAATATTTATGCTCTAGCAGTGAGAACCTGCTGTTCCTCCTACCTTAGCAGTAGTGATGATTCCTTCTTGTTTGTTTGCTCCCGTTTCCACAGTAAACAGATTTCCTGGATCTCCATCAATAATGCTGAACTTTGCATTCCAGGCTGCAGTATGAGGATCATCACCGTCCGTCACCATCATCTTAACAACCAGAGCTTCGACTTTATTCTCTTCAACTGTGGCCGAATACTGAGACACAAGATGTGGAAGAGAAGCTGTCAGACAGCACATAGATAAAGCTCCACATGATCATTTTATAATCATCTCTGTTCATATCATATGTTTTGTACTTTAGCGACTCACTAATAACATTCAGAGTGATCTACTGCTTTACTGACCGTCTGCTGCACAAATCAACTGGGATGAACAAAACAGTCTAAGTAGTGTTAAGAGATTAAAATTACTCGTTATATCCTCTCTATGCCCGGGTTCAGAAAATGCTGTGCGCAAGGACTGAGACCACGCAGAGATAACAGCGTCACAATAATCAGCATTTATTCAAGACAGATGCAAACTATCACCAGAAAAGCACATCACAAAACATCAGAAAACCTCAGAGCATAAACAACACATATTTACCTGAGAAGAGGAAAAGACAAAAGATGGAAATAACAAACAGACAGCAAGAACGTCCTTGGAGAAGTTGCAAAGAGCAAAATCTGATTTGTTACTCTGTGTGTAAAGTTTTATCCTCTTTTCTTTAATTTATTCAAATAGGGTGGAACTTTGCCCATCCAACCAGGACCTGTCTCTGACCCTTCCTCCAAAGCCATTTTGTCCCTGTTGTCCAAGGAGAACTTCTCCTGCTGATTTTATGGCTTTCACCAGGATCTGGCTCCTTCCTGAGCCACGAACAAAGCACCTCACAGGTCCCTGTGAAACTCTGGTTTTTTCTCCCTCCTGTGGTTTTATTATTTTATAACCTTGTAAATGCATTTATCTGTGGTTTTAACCCCAGGCCCTGCATCTGAGCTTACTGACACAAAAACTCCTATTTAAGTAAAAGATAAAGCCAACTCAAACACTACAAAAATGGTTATATAAGCAAAAGATTCACTAAACTAAAGCACTAGAAATGGTTATATGATTGAATTCAACAAAACACTAAACAATGATTATATTTCCTCAACAGTAGTTACCATCAGACTGTAGAATATGACCACCAACTACAAAAAGAGGGTCAGATTAATAAAAGTGTGTTGTACTTACAGAAGGTTCTGTAAAGACCGGAGCGAGGTCGTTACTGTCTGTCACCCTGACGATCACTCTGGTCCGTCCAGCCAAACCTTCTCCCATCATGTCAGCTGCCTCTACCTCCAGTTCATACTGAGGGATTTTCTGTTGTAACAAACATGGACTTGAATCAACAACTTTCTCTACTGATGGATACAAATTGTTGACTGCAGAGTAAAACTTTAAACTGATGGATCGATTCCTGATCTTATGTTGGAAAAATAATCTGAACTGAGTTTTGTAAAACTTTCCTCAAACTCATTTAGCAACTCATTAAGTTGTTAATAAATAAGTAATTGATAATAATAATCAAGTTATTCTCAGGCTGTATAGTTATAATTCAGCTGAATTTTGATCAAAATGTAAAGCTACATGTTATCAACAGGAAATCTGACCATGAGGATTTAGTGAGACACTTTGACTCCAACAGTCTTTGAAATGAGCTAAATAAATAAAGTTGATTGATTCATTGATTAACTATTGTCAGAATCCTCACCTCTCTATCCAGTCCAGCTTCATTAACTCTGATGACTCCAGTTCTTGGGTGGATGGTAAACATGTTGGGACTGGGCTGCTCTGGCCTCTGATAGCAGAGTGATCAGTATATGGAGCATCAGCATCTGTGGCCTCAATCCGAATCACCTCAAAACCTAATCAAGAGGAAACAGGAAGCAGAGACATCAGTTCATCAACAGATTCAACAGAGAGGCTGAGCTGAACTGAGAAGCTCTTCATGTCCAGCTGATGATTCCAGGTCATTCAGGTCAAAGGTTCTTCTGAATCCTGACAAATCACTAAAAGTCATCAGTGACCTTTAACTGAGACGCTGCAATCTGTGGGAGATTTTTAATTTCTGTTTGATTTGTTGCTGAGTTTGATAGGTGAGGCAGGATTAACTTTATAGCATCATTCAGCAACAAAACAATTCAAAAATAAACTGCAGTGGAAAGTTAGACTAAACTTAAACATTTATCTCTGAATAGTTTCTTGTCCTTGATTTAAAGGAACTCAGTGTTTCAGCTGTTTTGCAGTTTTCTACCTGTGCATAGAAGCTGAATGCTGCGTCTCCATGTTTGGTTCTGGGTCTGCAGAGCAGAACCAGAACCTGTCTGACTGCCACAAGGTTCTGCCAACTATCTAGTTGCTTCATGTCCATCAGTGTGAATATTTGTAAAATAAACATTAGAAAAACTGTGTAGCCCCACTGAAAACCCCGTAGAGGGTTTGCTCAGCCAGTCGGTGGCGCTCTAACGCCACAGAGCCACAACAGAAGGAGAACCGAACGTCACCATGGTATTTATAAGAGTGAAGTGAATGTGGGATCCAAAGAGCTACAGCTGTCATAGTTAAAAGATAAAATAAAATAAGACTCTGCTCATACACTGAAACATGAAACTGATGTTTTAAAATGTATCCACTTTGTTCAGAAATGATCACTTCTGGTCTCTCAACTGAAGTGATAAATTTCTCTTCAGTTGAAATTTATCACTGAAGTGATAAATTCAGGGATGTTTTTCATATTGTCCGTGTGAACGGATGACACAACACCAAAAAATAAAAACCTCTTACCAAATGGTCTCCTTGTGACTGAGTCACGATGGTTCATCAGCAGAACAAAGATCTGACTGCAGACCGAGGAGCTAATTCAGGTAGCAAATGCTAACAGTTGCAAATATTTGTGATTTTAAAAAAGATTATATTTTTGCACATATATCTACAAATCCAGACATTATGTGTGTGACTTTACCTTTTTCTGCGGCCTCTGGAACTTCTGCCACATAGGTAGACTGATTGAAAACAGGTGTGTTGTCATTCTGATCAATTACAATGATTATGTTAATCATAAGCTCCTCTGCATCTGTAGCTGACTCTGCTGCAACAGTATGGAATGTAAGCTGTAAAATGATAAAATGTGTTAATCACCATGTGTTAAGCCCCTTTAGAGGGGCTCAAAGCTAAAAAGGGGCCCATTGAACAAGATCTTAAAACGTCGTCCACCAATACAGCAACAACCCATATTAAGAACTGAATAGTTAATCAGCTCGTACTGCATCCCTGTCATCATATGGGGACAATGCAGAGTGAATCTATTTTCCTCAACAGGTTTGATGCCGTTTCTGCTGCTGAGGGCTGAGCTGAGACTGCAGCAGAGGAGAGAAAGTCTCTGGTTATGAAATAAGAAAAACTGCTGCTATTTTACTAATTAAGCCCTAATAATATCTATTTAAGCTCTTTAACAAGTTGGCTGCATATTGCTCTAAAGCTCAAAGGGGTTAATTCTACATCATTTTGTGATGTTAGAACCTCTGAGATCTAGAATTGTAAGGTTGAGATATCAAGACAAGAAAAACTAGGGTTAACCCCTGACCCCTGACCCTCAATAAATGTCATTCATTTATAGAGAATGACAATATTACATTTTATTTAATGCCATTCAACAGACAAAAAAATAGTACATTTAGGATTTAATTAGGAAGTTTACGTTGTAAAAGTTTGTTACCATGGCTACAATAAGGTGTAATCTTTGTGTTTGAGCTGGTTTGTTCACAAATACATCAGAGCAAATGACCAATAATCAGTGATTGATTTTAAACTCAGCTAATTAACCTGGTCTCTGTCTCACAGACGTCATTAAATCTCTGCTTGCTGCCTTTTGAAAGTCTCTGGGCTGCTTGGCTTTCACATATGCATTCAAACTGTACCAGAGTTCACTTCACCAGAACTGAGTCTGAGGTCTTTGGCCTCTAGATTTCTCTGTTTTGGTCTGGATCAGAGTTTGATTACACTTTCAAGCTTCCCCAAACCAACTGGACTTTCTAGTTCTATTAAAGCAGCTAAACAGGACTGGTGTGAATGACAGATAGTAGAGAAAACACTGACCCTGTACTTGTCCTGTTCCTCTCTGTCCAATGCCTGTGTGACATACAGACGGCCAGAGTATCTGTCCATGAAGAAAAGACCAACAGGAGGCTGATCTGCTCCAGGACCAGTGATGCTGTATAACATCTCCTTCCCTTTATCATTGTCAAAGCGGAACTGGACAACATAGATCAGGGTTGAATAGAGACAACAATCAGCAAACACAGTTCAGTGAAGAGAAATTTATTGTGGGTTGCAAATGTCTATTGATTAAGGAATGTTTTAGTTAAAGCATTTATTCTGTTATATCTGGTATAAGAGACATGCAGGCGTCTTTTTCCCACTTTGGAGCCAGAATTCAGTTTTACTAAATACAAAGTGATATGTAGAAAGTTTAAGGCCAATGAAAATACACGTTACAAACACATAATATAAAGAGGAAAATACGCCGGATGACATTTTTCTGACATCTTAATAAAACTGAAGGACATTTTTGTTCCTATTACCTGACCCACAAACATGGGAAAAGGTCCTCTGCCGTTTTCATGAATATGAAGGGGATTGATCAACACACAGTGTCTAATCCTCCTCTTCAGCCCTGGACTGGATTTGATGAAATCCAGGACGGGGATCTGAGGACCAGCTGGATCCTAAGGAAACAAATATTCTGTCTGTAAATGACTGAACCGACCTGTGAAGGTCTGATGAACGATGAAGTCTATGGAGGACCAAGACGAGAATCAAAAAAATCTCTCAAAATCCTGTTACTATGAGAAACAGGTTACAAGGATGTTTTTTAGTCCATTATGTACCGCTAGTCTGTTTGCTTGATTAATATTCATTCAATGTGTTCATATGATGTAAAAATAAAGAAAAGAAAAAGAGCAGTCACTCACATTGTCTCCATCCAGAGGATCATCTGAATTCATCACTTTATTTGAGCTCAATACTTCACTCATCTCACTGCCAGGTCAGTCGACACTGAGCTAAATTTTCTACCAGGAAGTTTATTTTTCATGCTGTGTTAGAGATTTTTTAGTATTATCATTTTTGTTATTACTTTAGTCATATTCAGTCTAATATTAATCAATAGTTAATCAACATTCAGTCTAAATGACATGCTATGCAAATACGTTTTGATTGTTCTGTTGAATATCTGTGTTCCTGAGAACTGATTGTTCCCTCAGAGTTTCTCTCAAGGCAAAGAGCTAAGATGACCTGTGTGTTAGATAGAACCTGCTGCCTGTTTTATTGTTGATCTTTTCTGACTATATTTTCCCAAATGAAAGTCCTGCTCAAGCAGAGAGACGGCAGAAGCTCTGTGACCAACTCAGAGGAGCCGTTTGCTGAGTTTGGTCATAAAATTCACATATGTTGTCTGTGGTTCTTTTAGTGAAGGTTTGAAAGGAGAAACACTGTCACTGTGCTACATCCATTGTAGCATAGCATGTATGTGTGCATGTTTACTTTCCAGGAGAACAACTTTCTTTACGTCCCACTTAATATAGGATCTTAACTCACCTGCTGATTCCTATCAGAGTCCAGCTGATCAAGAAGCTGAGTGTTGAGTTTATGAGCCTCGTGATGAAATTCAGCATCCAGATTGTGGTTGTTCTTATAGTGACGATCCTGATACAGCAGCCTGACAGGCAGTCATTTTCTGACCTTGTGAATCCCGGACTTGGACCGAGAAGTTGTGGTTCCCCTCATGAAGGACAGCCTGTCCATCTACCTGGACGAGGACAAAGGTCCTTTTAAATCTGGAAAATAAAGGTAACACGGATTTCGCATAAAAAACAAAGGTTCGCTGTAAATGTTGAGTTTACTTCATTTTCTTCTACAGCAGGAGTTTTGTCAAAAAAGCGTAACAAACTAAAATGTTGTAAAAACTTTTTTTAATAAAAATTTGTGGAAAAAGAAACAGTCCATGCTTCCTCTTTTAAAACACATTCACTTAAATCACTTTATGGTTCACATTATTTATTGACTGTATATCAAATATATTTTAAATTTACCTGAAGATATGACACAATACAACATATAATATTCAATAAAATACAAAGACTTAAATCTTATTGTATGGACCAGGTCATCAAATCACTGCCTGTAGGACTGTGACAAAGTGGTTCAGTTTATGTTCACCATTTGTCCCTTATTATTTTTTCATTTACTTACTTTCTACATTTGGTTATGATTAATTTAAACATTGCCATTTTGCTTCACTTACTATCCCGGGTTTGTTTGTGTTAGCATTATGTTGCAGGATCCATCTATGCATGTTTAGGTTAAAGTTATTTCTGGATTATGGGTTGAATTTGTTTCAAGGTATATTTATTAAAATATTTGTTTTCTTTGACTCACCATTATTTGTCCTTGTAGATCTGCAGCAGGGCAGGAGTCTGGGAGGGGCCGGCCCAGTACTTCCTGATTAAATGGCTGAATGATGTCAGTAATTACCTTGCTGGGTTCTACCAATTAGAGGGCTTTTCTTTTGTGTATTGCTTTTGTTTGTTTTCTTGTAAAGTAACATTTTGAGTTATCTTATACTATGTGATTTATTTTGCAGATAACTTTATGTAGGAGTTTGTAAATTGATTTGTAGTTTTGGTGTTTTTCTGTTTAAATGTTTGTTTGACCTGTTCCTTGGTGGCTGTGTCCAATCAAGCACAGGTGTGGTGCCAATTTTGTATAAAAACAGTGAGCCTTTGGTTGCTCAAGGGAGAGAGAAGTCAAAGGAAAAGACAAAATAAAAGAAATTGAAGACTCAGAAGCAATGGCTTGGACTGATTTTCTGTACACCTTCTGACCCTTTAGCCTAATCTACTTTACAAGGACTTATTAACGTCCAGCAGGTGTCAGTGTTGAGTGACAGTTTTCTATCACTCAACACTGAGTGATAGAATAGAATTTATGGCATTTTATGTAAATGCCATAAAAATTTATGGCATTTTTTAAATTGCCATAAATCTTTATGGCAATTTAAAAAATGCCATAAAGAGAAGAAAAAACTTGAAGCAGGGAAGAGAACAGACGCTGTTCAAATTCGCCATTTTTACTCGCATAATATTGCCTTAAAAGTAGAGAGGGCCTTGACAATAGTTAGTAATTTTGGTAAATTCAAGCTTCAAACCTAAAGACTTTCTGTCTCAGAAGAATCTCTGACTCCACCAGATACCAACCAGCTCTGAGGATGAACCTCCACATCGTCTTCATGATGTAAGTTTGTTTTTTCAATGAGGAGCTAAAGCTACATTTTCAACAACAAAAACTGCTGTTTCCAACACTAAGTGCTTAATAAACATGATTTGATTTAAAGGTAACTGGAAATAATTTTTCTCTTCTTGTTAATCTAACATTTATCTTTCATTGTTTTATTTGTTGTTGACCTTCAGGACCCTGTCGGTGACCTTCAGGACACTGTCGGTGACCTTCAGGACCCTGTCAGTGACCTTCAGGACCCTGTCAGTGACCTGTCCAGGTGAACCTGCCTCTCATCTGATGGCTGCTGGAGATGGGCACCACCAGCCCCCTCACCACCCTGCAAGGATCAGTGTGTTCAGATCATGGATGGACAGATTTTAAGGTAGTTTGTCTCCTTAAGTCCAAACTTAAAACAGCTTCATAGTTAATGCCAACACCAACTGACTCTATGACATTGCTGACCATTTTTTTCTACTTCCAACATAAACAGGCAAAGACACCAGAAATGTTTTTCCACCCCAGGCATCTGGTCCCAACAATCATCAGTTCTGATGATGTCACATACATGGTGAGTCCAAAACGTCTTGAAATTGTATTATTTTTTATTTGCCATTTTTCTGTTCTCTTTAAATTCAAATGTTTTCTCTGTTTAATTGCTCTATTGTTGTTTTTTGTAGGTTTCTGTAAGGTGCAGTGAACAGGAATGTTCTGTCGTTGATCCTCACTGTCATGTTTTATTGCCACACTTACATTTTCATGTTCATGTGTTCACTTTTGATGTGTAAACTGATAATTCATGTAAAGTTCATAAAGTTGTGCGTAAAATTGGACAATTTTAAAATGCCTGTAATAAAAAATATTTGAATTACCTTGGGCATCTTGTGTAATTAATCTTTCCATGTAATTTTAGTCTAAAACAATGTAAGTGCTGTAGTGTAGTTATGCATGTCATTTACAAAATAGGTACGTAGGAATTAAGACTTTCACGAGTAATTAAAGTTGTAGTTTATTATCAATAGCAGGAAATCACAAATAAAAATTCAGTGTAATTTAAATACATTACTAATATATTAATAGTATATTTAAAATATATTAAATACATATTTTAATATCATTTTGAGACAGATTACACTCAAAATATAATAATTATATCAAAATATAATAAAGCTCTGAAATATTATGTTTAAAAAGTATACTTTAAGTACACTAAGTACATTTGAAGTTGTTCCAAAAAAGTACGTATAGTATACTAAAATATACTATTACTTGTAATTTAATAATATTTAAATACTACTGAAGTATACTACGCACAAAATTAGTTGTTCCAAAATAGTAGTTTAAGTACATCGATAAAAGTATACTAAAGTATGTTAAAGTTAGTATACTAAGGTATACTTACAAGTGTGTCTTTACCAGACAAGTGTTTTGTGATGACACCGCGCTTTGCCAGGATCAGAGGATCAGGTTACATTGATTAGCCAATCAGAGGATCAGGTTACATTGCTTAGCCAATCAGAGGATCACGTTACATTGCTTAGCCAATCAGAGGATCAGGTTACATTGCTTAGCCAATCAGAGCTCAGAGGAGCCCTGATTGGAGGGGCTTCACTCTCAGCAGGGATTTGAACTTGTGTCTTTATTTACTTCAGCAAAACTCACAGTTTTTACCAAACTCTGTAGCTTTCGGTGTTGTTCTAAATCTGCTCCTTATTCGCATCTTTTCGGGGTTGGTGCTGCCTCTAGTGGTGTGAGGTGGTAACACAACTAATATAATTACATTACTAAATCAGAATACAGCTAAGTCTTTATTATTTATTATTAAGATTTCATTCTCTTAATAATGTAGAGCTAATAAAAACCTTAAAGTGGTTCCAGTTTCTCTCGATGGCCAACCTGGTGAAACTGTGGCACATTTTAAATACCTTGGGTTGTTCCTGGACAGTCAGATCAACTTTACTGAAAACACCGACTATATTTTGAAGAACTGTCCTCAGAGACTCTACCTTTAAAGAAGACTTGGTGAAACTGGTGGGTTTGGTACCTCAAAAAAAGGTTAAGAACCACTAGTCTAAGCAATGGATGTTATTATAAACACATTATTACCATTAAAATGTTAAAACATCACCTTCATGTGTAAACTCAGAATAAGCTTTAAGCTCATGTTCACAGTTAGCGTTTAATATTTCGGAGCCTCAGTGCCGCCTGCAGCATCAAACAGTGGGTACAGCAACTCCCTGCAGCCCAGCGATCAGAGCCAGCAGGACCAGCAGGACCACGTTGGGTCTCAGGCCATCTCCTCCATGGCTGACCCGGCTGGGCTCGACGGGCTTGACGGCTGAGGGCTCTACGGGCTTGACGGGCTCTACGGGCTTGCCTACAGAGAGGAGCCGGCAGACAGGACAGGTTTACATCCAAACACTGTAAACGTTGATGTGACGGAAGCAGAGGACAGACTGGGCTCTGAAACAGAGACTTCCTGCTCCGTCCTCAGCTTCCTGTCCAGGTCTGTCACATATTTCATCCACAGGAACGACGTCCAGACACAAAATCAGCTCCCATCAGGTACAGCAGCAACCTGTCTGTTCTGAATATTATAAAATACTGCAGCACTGGATGAGAATCACTAACGGAATATCTCCAAGATATTCTATTTTACATTTGTTCTGCGTAAATCCTGTTCTTTCACTTCAACCTTCTAAGTTAATCATTTTAAAATGTTTAAGAAGATATTTTCTATCAAACTTCTTGTGACAAACTTTCCTCAGAAAGTTTGTCACAAGACTTGTCTGTAATTATACATATTTTCATCTTCAAATTTTGCAAAGTCAGTCATAATCTGTCTCTGAGCTAAATTAGCTAGCGCTACGTGTAGCGATGGTCGTAGCTGCCAACTGGCAGCGCGTTAGCTAACAGTGAGAGAAAAATCCAGAAAGATGAAATGATTCACTTGTTGCTTTGACTCAATTTTGACTTAAAGAGAAACTTGGAGAGAATTTTTCAGTTTAAAAGACGTTAGTTTCACCAGAGTACCGTCAGCCTGGGGGACTGTAATCTGCTGTGACCCTTGACCCAGCGGGTTCAGCAGGCGTAGAGAGGGAGGTTCTGAGACAGAGACAGACTAACCTTTCACTCTCAGCTTAATGACGCTGCTTGGGTCTTGGTACATAGTGAAGTAGATTGCTCCTTTGTCTTCGCGGAGTGGTATTTCTATCTCCTCTATATATACTCGGGTTGTGGTTTTCGTGGTTGTTAGAGGTCTGGATGTGATGATTGGGGGGTGCGGGTCTCTGTCCACCCAAACTTTGCACTCATACGTTCCAGTGTCGTTTTGCACCACGTTCTTCAGCACCAGAGACAGGTCTCTTTTATCTGGGTTTCGCAGAGACACGCGGCCCTTATAGGCTTCCAGCTGTTCTTCTCGTATTCCATCGCTCCCGTAGAGAATAACCGGCCCCGATGTCTTGTCGGGTCTGTACCACTCTACCAAGATAATTTCATTGGGCGACTCAGGTGTACAT
>CM065370.1:27031718-27104218 GCA_033032245.1 Poecilia picta | reverse complement strand
CTGCTGCCTAGTCAAAGTATCATGGGCCTCTTGATTTAAAAGGACACAAACCAGGAGCAGAGAGGCTCTGGATGAACACTCACTACTGCTAGCAGCTGTTAGAAATGAAATATTTGTGTATATATTCTGTAGTCAATATCTATATGTATCTATTAATAAATGAATTGATGTTGTGTAGAGTTCTGTAAAAAACCATTGTTAATAGCTTCTCTTGAGTAATCTGCATATGTGCAACTTTTACATTTAAATTGCTTCTTTTTGTAAATTTTACACATCTTGCAACAAAATATGTGGAGGAGAGGAAATGCTAAAATTAAAGCTGCCATTGTGGAACAAAGAGATAAGATTTGTTTCTTTAAAACATCTATGGTGAACTAGTGTCAGTCTGCAGTGAACTGGTGCCAGTCTGAGTGAACTGGTGTCAGTCTGAGTGAACTGTTGTCAGTCTGAGTGAACTGGTGTCAGTCTGAGTGAACTGGTGCCAGTCTGAGTGAACTGGTGTCAGTCTGAAGTGAACTGGTGTCAGTCTGAGTGAACTGGTGTCAGTCTGCAGTGAACTGGTGTCAATCTGAGTGAACTGGTGCCAGTCTGAAGTGAACTGTTGTCAGTCTGCAGTGAACTGGTGCCAGTCTGCAGTGAACTGGTGTCAGTCTGAAGTGAACTGTTGTCAGTCTGAGTGAACTGGTGTCAGTCTGAGTGAACTGGTGTCAGTCTGAGTGAACTGGTGTCAGTCTGAGTGAACTGGTGTCAGTCTGAGTGAACTGGTGTCAGTCTGAGTGAACTGGTGCCAGTCTGAGTGAACTGGTGTCAGTCTGCAGTGAACTGGTGTCAGTCTGAGTGAACTGGTGCCAGTCTGAGTGAACTGGTGCCAGTCTGAGTGAACTGGTGTCAGTCTGAAGTGAACTGTTGTCAGTCTGAGTGAACTGGTGTCAGTCGAGTGAACTGGTGCCAGTCTGAGTGAACTGGTGTCAGTCTGCAGTGAACTGGTGTCAGTCTGCAGTGAACTGTGTCAGTCTGCAGTGAACTGGTGTCAGTCTGAGTGAACTGGTGCCAGTCTGAAGTGAACTGTTGTCAGTCTGCAGTGAACTGGTGCCAGTCTGCAGTGAACTGGTGCAGTCTGAGTGAACTGGTGTCAGTCTGAGTGAACTGGTGCCAGTCTGAGTGAACTGGTGTCAGTCTGAGTGAACTGGTGTCAGTCTGCAGTGAACTGGTGTCAGTCTGAGTGAACTGGTGCCAGTCTGAAGTGAACTGTTGTCAGTCTGCAGTGAACTGGTGCAGTCTGCAGTGAACTGGTGCCAGTCTGAGTGAACTGGTGCCAGTCTGAGTGAACTGGTGTCAGTCTGAGTGAACTGGTGTCAGTCTGCAGTGAACTGGTGCCAGTCTGCAGTGAACTGGTGTCAGTCTGCAGTGAACTGGTGTCAGTCTGCAGTGAACTGGTGTCAGTCTGAGTGAACTGGTGTCAGCTGAGTGAACTGGTGTCAGTCTGAGTGAACTGGTGTCAGTCTGAGTGAACTGGTGTCAGTCTGAGTGAACTGGTGCCAGTCTGAGTGAACTGGTGTCAGTCTGCAGTGAACTGTGTCAGTCTGAGTGAACTGGTGTCAGTCTGAGTGAACTGGTGCCAGTCTGAGTGAACTGGTGCCAGTCTGAGTGAACTGGTGTCAGTCTGAGTGAACTGTGTCAGTCTGAGTGAACTGGTGTCAGTCTGAGTGAACTGGTGCCAGTCTGAGTGAACTGGTGTCAGTCTGCAGTGAACTGGTGTCAGTCTGAGTGAACTGGTGCCAGTCTGAAGTGAACTGTTGTCAGTCTGCAGTGAACTGGTGCCAGTCTGCAGTGAACTGGTGTCAGTCTGAAGTGAACTGTTGTCAGTCTGAGTGAACTGGTGTCAGTCTGAGTGAACTGTGTCAGTCTGAGTGAACTGGTGTCAGTCTGAGTGAACTGGTGTCAGTCTGAGTGAACTGGTGTCAGTCTGAGTGAACTGGTGCCAGTCTGAGTGAACTGGTGTCAGTCTGCAGTGAACTGGTGTCAGTCTGAGTGAACTGGTGCCAGTCTGAGTGAACTGGTGCCAGTCTGAGTGAACTGGTGTCAGTCTGAAGTGAACTGTTGTCAGTCTGAGTGAACTGGTGTCAGTCTGAGTGAACTGGTGCCAGTCTGAGTGAACTGGTGTCAGTCTGCAGTGAACTGGTGTCAGTCTGAGTGAACTGGTGCCAGTCTGAGTGAACTGTGTCAGTCTGCAGTGAACTGGTGCCAGTCTGCAGTGAACTGGTGCCAGTCTGAGTGAACTGGTGTCAGTCTGAGTGAACTGGTGCCAGTCTGAGTGAACTGGTGTCAGTCTGAGTGAACTGGTGTCAGTCTGCAGTGAACTGGTGTCAGTCTGAGTGAACTGGTGCCAGTCTGAGTGAACTGTTGTCAGTCTGCAGTGAACTGGTGCAGTCTGCAGTGAACTGGTGCCAGTCTGAGTGAACTGGTGCCAGTCTGAGTGAACTGGTGTCAGTCTGAGTGAACTGGTGCAGTCTGCAGTGAACTGGTGCCAGTCTGAGTGAACTGGTGTCAGTCTGCAGTGAACTGGTGTCAGTCTGCAGTGAACTGGTGCAGTCTGAGTGAACTGGTGTCAGTCTGAGTGAACTGGTGTCAGTCTGAGTGAACTGGTGTCAGTCTGAGTGAACTGGTGTCAGTCTGAGTGAACTGGTGCCAGTCTGAGTGAACTGGTGTCAGTCTGCAGTGAACTGGTGTCAGTCTGAGTGAACTGGTGTCAGTCTGAGTGAACTGGTGCAGTCTGAGTGAACTGGTGCAGTCTGAGTGAACTGGTGTCAGTCTGAGTGAACTGTTGTCAGTCTGAGTGAACTGGTGTCAGTCTGAGTGAACTGGTGCCAGTCTGAGTGAACTGGTGTCAGTCTGCAGTGAACTGGTGTCAGTCTGAGTGAACTGGTGCCAGTCTGAAGTGAACTGTTGTCAGTCTGCAGTGAACTGGTGCCAGTCTGCAGTGAACTGGTGCCAGTCTGAGTGAACTGTGTCAGTCTGAGTGAACTGGTGCCAGTCTGAGTGAACTGGTGTCAGTCTGAGTGAACTGTGTCAGTCTGCAGTGAACTGGTGTCAGTCTGAGTGAACTGGTGCCAGTCTGAAGTGAACTGTTGTCAGTCTGCAGTGAACTGGTGCCAGTCTGCAGTGAACTGGTGCCAGTCTGAGTGAACTGGTGCCAGTCTGAGTGAACTGGTGTCAGTCTGAGTGAACTGGTGTCAGTCTGCAGTGAACTGGTGCCAGTCTGCAGTGAACTGGTGTCAGTCTGCAGTGAACTGGTGTCAGTCTGCAGTGAACTGGTGCCAGTCTGCAGTGAACTGGTGCCAGTCGAGTGAACTGTGCCAGTCTGAGTGAACTGGTGCAGTCTGAGTGAACTGGTGTCAGTCTGAGTGAACTGGTGCCAGTCTGAGTGAACTGTGTCCAGTCTGCAGTGAACTGGTTCAGTCTGCAGTGAACTGGTGCAGTCTGCATGAACTGGTGCCAGTCTGAGGAACTGGTGTCAGTCTGAGTGAACTGGTGTCAGTCTGCAGTGAACTGGTGTCAGTCTGAGTGAACTGGTGTCAGTCTGCAGTGAACTGGTGTCAGTCTGCAGTGAACTGGTGCAGTCTGAGTGAACTGGTGTCAGTCTGCAGTGAACTGGTGCCAGTCTGAGTGAACTGGTGCCAGTCTGAGTGAACTGGTGCCAGTCTGAGTGAACTGGTGTCAGTCTGCAGTGAACTGGTGTCAGTCTGAGTGAACTGGTGCCAGTCTGCAGTGAACTGGTGTCAGTCTGCAGTGAACTGGTGTCAGTCTGCAGCGAACTGGTGTCAGTCTGCAGTGAACTGGTGCCAGTCTGAGTGAACTGGTGCCAGTCTGCAGTGAACTGGTGCCAGTCTGCAGTGAACTGGTGTCAGTCTGCAGTGAACTGGTGTCAGTCTGAGTGAACTGGTGCCAGTCTGCAGTGAACTGGTGTCAGTCTGCAGCGAACTGGTGCCAGTCTGCAGTGAACTGGTGTCAGTCTGCAGTGAACTGGTGGATGACAGAGACAATGATCTACTGTAGGGATCAGTTTGAAGCTGAAGTCCCACCATGTGATCCACAGGGTTTTCCCAGCTGAGCACAAACTTCATGCACTTTGTTTCCAGAGGCACCAGAACAGAATCGAGTGTAACCTGTTAAAAGGGATATAAAGGTGTTATTCCTATATTATCAATTTCTACTGGCAAGTCTACAACCACAGGAAAACAAAGTATAAGAAACTTAACCTTATAATCATAACATTTGATAAATATTCATTGGAGAAATATGAAGTTAATGAGCTAATCATTAGCTACCATCTACTAGGTTTTCAACTCAAAGAAAAAATAAAAAGCACTTGCAGAGACTCTCCTGTTTCAAAGGGGTTTCATTTACTTATAAAAATAACAAAAATAATGTCCACGTTGACTTCAAATATAAACGTTAATTTGTGGTACAAAACCTTTAAACCTTTTCACTCCTGACTCCTTCACCAAACAATCAGATCAGCCAGCAGCTTCTGCCTGATAATCACTGCAGGAGGCTGAGTGAGGAAGAGGGTCTAAGCCAAACAAATACATAAATAAATGTACAATAGATCTAACATTCACATAACCTTAGAGCTGCGAAAATTAATTTAGCAAAAAATAAATTAATTCTTAATAGGCTCCAACATATAAGTTTATAGAGCTCATCACATTTCTCCAATGAAATGTTTCTATCTATCTATCTATCTATCTATCTATCTATCTATCTATCTATCTATCTATCTATCTATCTATCTATCTACACAGTCCAGTCACATTAATGTGACCATCTGTCAAAAGCCAGAATAACCACCTTTCGCAGAGCGAACTGCTACGAGACGTGCAGGAAGAGAGTCACTTAGGTCCCTGAAGGTCTTCTCTGGGATGTTGAGCCATGCCGACTCTAATGCCGTGGCCAGCTGCGCTAGATTACGCGGTTGAGGATCCATGGCGCGAACAACTCGATCGAGATGGTCCCACAGATGCTCGATTGGGTTTAAGTCAGGTGAGTTTGCTGGCCAGGGGAGGACGGTAAACTCATCCTGGTGCTCTTCGAACCACGCACGTACACTGGCAGCTGTATGGCACCTCGCATTGTCCTGCTGGAAGATGCCATCATCCTGAGGAAAAACAATGCGCATGTAGGGGTGGACATGGTCCGCAAGGACAGATGCGTACTTGTATTGATCCATCGTGCCTTCCACAATAATCAGTGAACCCAGAGAATGCCAGGAAAACATTCCCCAGACCATAATGCTCCCGCCTCCAGCTTGGACCGTTCCTGCAATGGTTGCAGGGTGGTTCCTTTCAGAGGTTTCACGCCTTATACGCCAACGTCCATCTGTCCGATGGAGCATAAAACGCGATTCATCTGAAAACGCTACCTGTCGCCACTCAGTGGACGTCCAGCTGCTGTACTGGCGTGCAAATTCTAGCCTTCGTCGTCGATGAACACCAGTCAGCATAGGTGCACGAACCAGGCGTCCGCTTCGGAGGCCCAGACGCAGCAATGTTCGCTGAATAGTGGTTTGGGAGACACTTGTGGTAGCCCCTTGGTTCATTTTAGTGGTCAGTTGCTCAACGGTAGCCCGTCTATCTGCCCGAACGCATCTCCGCAACCGTCGTTCGCCTCTGTCATCTATGGCCCGTGGTGCACCACATTTGCCACGTCGTTGATTTTGGACAGTCCCATTTTGCCATGCACGGTACACTTTTACCACGGCGGCACGCGAACAGTTCACAAACTCAGCCGTTTCGGAAATGCTTCCACCCTTGGCCCGAAAGCCAATGATCATGCCCTTTTGGACGTCGGATAAATCGCTTCGTTTCTGCATTACGCCAACGATTGAAATGTTTTCCGAAGCCCACACACACCCTTTATATACGCTCAACTGCACTGTGCTGCCACCTGCCTTCTGTGATTGGTTATTTAACTCTGAAGTGGAAAGTACGTGGTGGTCACATTAATGTGACTGGACTGTGTATCTATCTACTGTATCGGGTGTTTGGTATAACTGTCAGGTTTTAGACTTGTGTCTACAGGTAATGTCGCTACTTAGCGGGAGATTAAACTAGTGTAAATAAGGAGGTTTAATACGATCATGTATTTTACATGACGGGTGGCAACACCAGTCTATACTATAAAAATATGATTAATATTAGAGCCTAAATACGTTCAATTTCCAGAACAGAAAGGCTACGTAATGTTAGCCAGCTAACAAATTACTATTGCTAGCCTAGCATATCAACTAACAGCTACAAAGAACCAAAACACGAACCTTCGTAAACAAACCAGTTTAGATCATGTATAGATTGTGGATGTTAGGATGTTTAACGGATGTTGGTTGACGTGAAAAGGGTCCATAAGGCTCCGAAGAGGATCACGAAGCAGACATTAACAATCGATCTGCACACGGATCGATCTGTTTCCTGTTTATTGACCAATAGAGAGCTGGACATGTAGAAGACAGCCCACCTCATTAGCATACGGACGAAGTCAAGTAAATTTAGGAAGAAATAAATACAGAAATAAATACGGAAATAAATACAGACATAAATACGGAAATAAATACAGAAATAAATACGGAAATAAATACAGAAATAAATACGGAAATAAATACAGAAAACAATACAGAAAACAATACAGAAATAAATACAGCAAATGGAAAAGGGAGAAGTAATAAAATCAAAGCAAAGTATATATTTATGCTTTTATTTCTACTTTTATTTTTATATTGATTCTTTCATTTATATATTTCTAATTTTATTTTTATATTGATTCTTTCATTTATTATTATGTTGGATATATATTTATTCTTTTATTCTTTTATTGATTCTTTTATATATTTATTCTTTTATTTATTATTATGTCAGTTTTGGTCCTCCATATTTAAATACACTGACATATTAAGTAGGGGAGACCAGGTATGGTTGTAAAACTTTTTGCTCCAGCACCTATAACTCACAGAATTTTTGAGCTAGAGTTTTCAAACTTTTATACAAAATACCCACATTTGTTTACTACAAATGGCACCAATTCAAACCTCGGCAAGAACATCACAGACCTCATGAGTTAATGTCAAATACATGGTGTTCCTTTGTTACAACCTACCCCACTACCGGGGTAGGTTGTAACACCTGCTGGGGTAGGTTGTAACAATTAGACAAAAGAAGCAAAAACAGAGGCCACACCATGTAATATGTTTATGAGGAATAGAAAATCAGAGTACATAGACACAAAATGTTTTTCAATTTGTCCAGCACCTAGGCTGGTATTTAATACTTCTCTTGTCTCCAGTGATTAACCTGTCATACTTAGCTCACGTGGAGTCAGTCCATAATACTGGTCTGCTGCCTGACAGCCAACACTTCCTCCTGCACCTCAGAGACTTTGTTGCTGCTCCAATAAGCTACACTGGGAAGATCACTGGACTCCTGTCCTCTCAGCTTCTGCAGTGGTTTGCAGTATCTGCTCAGTGTTACATGGCAGATCCTATGCGCCTTCGCAACTGATCTGACTGACTTGACTTTGTGACCTCATCAAATGCCTTTTTTAAAACATCTGCAGACACACCTCTGTCAGTCTTTTGTATCTACTGCCTAGGCATTTTGTAAAATTATCAAAACCAAAATGTTCTTAGTTGTATGTAAGGGGATGGTTGTAACACTTTTTAAAGATGTGTTACAACCATCCCCAACCCTGTCAGCCATGTTTAGCTGTTGTAGCAAAGCGGTTTGAAATTAGAATGTGAAAATGCATCACATTTTGCCTGAGAAATTACACTTTCATCTAATGTAAGTCATATGGTTTTATATGCAACAGTATAAGTACTAAACAAAATATAGTCACGATCAAAAAATTTACTTTCTCACCTCAAAATCATTTTTTTCTCCTTAGTATCTGCATGTGCCTGTTTCCAGCCTTGACAATCACAATATGTGATTGGGAAGGAAGCGGGTAAATACTGAAATGATCGTTTGACTCCTATCTTATCCCTGATTAGTGGAACTGGTGGCGTTTCAACTCTCCCCATGTTACAACCAGACCTGGTCTCCCCTACAAATATATGGATCAAAGAAAACACAACAGCCGCGCGTATTTTTGAGTCTTTCTAAAACAGAAATACTTACAAAGACGAACTTTTTCCAAGCTTCAAATCGCATAAACAACTGTTGTCAAGGTTACTGGAGAGAAGGACGTCAAAGATAGTTTGCTCCTAGGAACGCTCACTCGGTCATGTTTCTAAAAGTACAACACGTTTTACGGTCATCTGTGTAATTACAAGACTTTGATGAACACCGTGTTATTGTAGACTTAATAGGTAACATTATAGTTACATTATTTTATTAATGATAGGTTTTGTGGGTGGAAGGTCTGAGGCATGAAGCTGCAGGACTGAAAGTAAGACAATGTTATGCTATTCGGTCAAGTACTGGAATATAGTTTGATGGAAATGAAAATGTTAAATGTTAAAAACTGTTTAGAAAACATCTCTTGAGCTTCAATACTTTAAGGGAGCAGATTCATGTTCTTCACCATACAGAAGGTCTTCGTTGAGAATGAGGAGTTTGGGTGTCACTTAATTCTTCTGAAGATCCTGGATGTCAAATTACAAAATCTAACAGAAAAGACAAAATCAAACTTTAAGAATGACTGAATTCAATCTTATAGCTGTCTCCACTGCAAATAACTTGTAAATAGCCAGCAGTTTCAAATGTTCAGTCAGTTTTATGTAATATAGCACTTAATAAAGTAAAATGACACATATAATTTAATTTAGAAGTAAAACTTAACTTAAATACTAACTTAGTGCTTGAATAACTTGTCTGACATAAAATTAGCAAACATTAACATTAGATATTGTCTTATTATTGCTTTTAACTAGTTGCCGAAAACCAGCGGGAGCTTGAAAGCAATGTGCCTGGAGACGGTCGTTCTCTCTCGGCTTAACGGGCCTTAACGAGCCTTAACGGGTCTTAACGAGCCTTAACGAGCCTTAACGGGTCTTAACGAGCCTTAACGGGTCTTAACGAGCCTTAACGGGTCTTAACGAGCCTTAACGAGCCTTAACGGGTCTTAACGAGCCTTAACGGGTCTTAACGAGCCTTAACGGGTCTTAACGAGCCTTAACGGGTCTTAACGAGCCTTAACGAGCCGCACCCGAAGACCCGGTCAACTGACAGAGCGGGCGAGCCGAGCCGGCGGCTAAAGGGGGGCGGATAAGTCCGAAACCGTCCGAGCATGTTTGTAATTAAGCTACAGGTTAATAAACCGAGCGCATAATTCAGGTTTACACAACAATTTGATCACCTAATAACTTTGTACAAGTTATTTTATTTTCAAAAAACATAATATATCCACTTTATTATTAGCTCTGCTCGCTCTCCGCCATTACTGTTGGTGTTCCAACACGTAGCCGCAGCCGGCTGACGATGCGCGCGCGCTAGTGAGCTAAGCCCGCGAAAATGAGGGGATAAACCGTCAAGCATTTTTCTTTTAAAACTACATCGATTTTTAAAAATTGGTCTATGTTGAGTTACACACAAATATGATTGAGGCTACATTAAACTGAATTTAGTTTACTAGACAAATTGTGCCCTTCCCCTTCATCTTTGTCTTTCCAACAGCCGTGTTGTAGAAACACCTACCATAATACATATTTTAAATAACCATAAAAATAAATATCAAACATGTTCGAAATACATTCTATTCATTTATAAAATCTTATTCACGTTGGAACTGTATCTTCTTTTTACTTACCACGTCTTATTTCAAAGTAGAGGAGAAGCCTGATATGCAGCCTTGTTGAAAAAACTATTGTCACACTGTATTGTTAGTCAGCACATCTTGGCATTTTAGCAGACATGATTATCAAAACTTAGCAAAAATAAATAAAATAAATTCACCTGCAAATGAAGTTAAAAACTAAAACTGTCATTTAAAAGGAAAAAGAAAGGAAAAAGGACGACTGGATGTTAAACTGGTTTTATTGTGTTTGTATTTAGTTGGACTTTGAATTCAGGTCCCTGAAGGGATGATTGAAATATAACAAACCTTTTGAAAATATTTTCTGTTCTTAATTTTTAAGAAAAGGGAGACAAAAATCTACTAAAATCTGGAGTTTCATTTGGTCTAAAAGTCTCAAAAAGAAAACTATCCCTAGAAAAAAAACCTAATTAATATAAACACCGAATACTCATGAATTCCAGCAAATGGAAATTATTTAGTTTCAATATTAACATTCAATACCAATCAGTTCATCTATTATTAGAGATCAGCTGACTGAAAATGAGGATGGATCAATCATTTAAATGATTATCAAGGTTAATTCTGCAGATTCAGGAAACATCCAGTAAATTGAGTCAGATTAAAAATAATAAAAGTTTCTTCATCCTGAATGTTCAGAAAAAAGAGAAAACAGGATCAGCAGAAACTAAAACATCCAGATTAACTCAGAAATGATAATAAATCAGATTTTCATTCAGCCTTAAAGCACCAAGGAAAATGTAATACACATAAAAATATTCACAAGAAATAAAAAAACACAAGAGATTATAGATATACTGTACAAGCATCATATATGATCACTCTATTTGGTAATAGAGGAAAAACTCAGTGTGAACCTCAGCTATTGTCTGACTACGTACTGAATATTTATAATACTGACCAAATTATTTCATGACCTTTTGGTAATAAGTCAGATCAGAGGTTTAAAATTCAAAGTTATGTATTTTTAAAACACATTAATATGAAAGCAACATGTAACAAATTAATAAAATGAGGCATAAAATATATTTCAGTAAAAAGTGAACATATTTAGTCAGCAGAAACCTGTAATCATGTTCAAATTCAGCATTTTATGCAAAGTAACAGTTCACGGCTTTAGTAGGACTTCATGTTTATATTCAGATCATGTTTAAAATAATAAAAAGAAGCTTCTAAATTTATTGACAGCACATTAATAAAGCAGGATTCATAATAATAAAGCATTGTTCATATAGTACTGAGTCCCTTAAGGGACATGGAGGATTATTTGTTTTTATTTTGTTCTGTTGTAATAATGAACTGATCAGTTCAGGCAGCATAACTGATACTGAGTCTTTCTTAGGGACTTTCTGCTATGAGGCTTTCATGAGGTTTTTCCATGTAACCTCACAAAAGCCTCATATTAAGGCTTATATCCATGTAGTGTTATATACATAAACATGCAGTGAATAAATCAATTTTCAATCAAATTTTTGCAACAAAGGGTAAAGAATAAAAATGAGGCTGTTTAAATGTGTATATATGTTAATTTTTAAATTGACATTTGTGACTGTAATCGACCAACAAATATTGTAGTAAACATATTGAGAGGGAGCAAAAGAACATTTTCCCATGTTCCCTAGAGGCTCTGTAAACCCAGAGATTATAATCCAGAACTACATTAATCTGTCTGCATTATAATCCAATAAAGATTAATAAATTCAATAACTAGAACTGGATCTTAAACTCTAAAGGCAGAAAATATTTCCAGATTTTCTTTCGTCAAACACTAGACTGGAAGCGAAAAGTTTAGAGATTTTAGGGTTTGAATAGAAAAGATGATGGAGACGAAGATGATGGTTCTGGTCAGACTGGACTCTTCTCCTCCCTGATGGATCCAAACCAGATCCAGTTCCAGTCATGAACTGGTTCCTCAGGCAGCAGAAATGATTCAGTTCCTTCAGATCAATAATCAATAGTGATCAATAAGAGGCTGCAGACGGGACCAGAGGACCAGGAAGTGTCTCTGTTGGTCCATCAGAACCTTCACTGAGATCGGCTCTGATCCAAAGTCTGACTGGATCAATGATCAGAGATGATCAACCTGATCAGACTAATTGATCAGCCATCAGTGGAGTCGGATCAATAGAGTTTCTTCTGGTTCTGGTGTCGTCTGGTTGGACCTGGATTGTCCCTGCAGAGGAGACAGAGGACAGTTAGAGAGACAATCTATCAGCATCACATGTTGGTAAACGACCTGAACTCATCAAGTCAGAGGATCCAAAGCTCTTCACTCTACATTCACTCATTCACTCTACATTCACTCATTCACCCAGTGGTCCCCATGGTGAACGTCCTCAGTGAGGTGGAGGATTCATTTATTCTGTCTGCTGGAGGAAGATGGAGGAGGAACTTCCTGTGATCCTGACTGCAGCTCTGATGTTTCTCTCTCTACCTTCCTGGTTGTCCTTCCAGCTGTTCTCTCTCGTCTTTTCACTGTTTTCTTTCCTCTGTTTCATCTCTTCCTACCATCAGAACCAGAACTGATCCAGTCGGTTCTTCTGGTAGAACCAACCAGAACCAACCTGGACCTCTTCCTCCTGCTCTGCGTCCTCATCAGTCGTAACATCACACTGACCTTTGACCTTCTAATCAGCCAATCATCACTATTGATTATAACCAGTAGTTGTGATCATTGAAACCACTGACCTTTGACCTGGAGCTGAACTTCTTTGTCCATCAGGACGCCTCTCTTCCTGTTGGAGACTCTGCAGGTGAAGGTGTTACTGCATGTAGGATTCAGAGTCAGACTGAGGTCTTTAGTCTTCAGCAGGTTTTTATCCATCTTGGTTCTGGTTCTGTAGTCCTGGTCCTGATCTCCAGGCTGATCTGAACCGTTCTGATACACATGGACCTTCCTGTTCTCTCCGTCCCTCCACTCCACTCTAACATCTCCATCCAGACTCTCTGTGATTGTCCAGGGCAGCTTGACAGACTCCACCCCTGGTTCCACCTCCACCTGTTCTTGGACTGAGAGACAACAGAGGACAAGATGAGTTGGACAGACAGCAGCAGCTCTGATGGTCTCATGTCCTCTGACTGGATGAAGGTCCAACATGTTGGACTCTGTGTCCCCGTCTGTCCTGGACCTCTTCCTCCTGCTCTGCTTCCTCATCTTCATCACTCAGTATATCACACTGACCTTTGACCTTCTGATCAGCTAATCATCACTATTGATCAGAACCAATCAGCTGATTGGAAAAATACATTTAAACCACTGACCTTTGACCTGGAGATGAACGTTTTTCTCCATCGGGACGTCTCTGTCTCTGTCGTAGACTCTGCAGGTGAATTTCTCTCTGTCTCTCCCTCCGGGCCATTTCAGATTCAGACTGAGGTCTTTATTCTCCAGCAGGTTTTTATCCGTCTTGGTTCTGGTTCTGCAGAACCGGTCCTGCTCTCCAGGATGATCAGAACCGTCCTGATACACATGGACCGTCCTGTCCTTGCTGTCCTTCCACTCCACTCTAACGTCTCCATCCAGACTCTCTGTGGTTCTGCAGGGCAGCAGGACAGACTCCACCCCTGGTTTCACCTCCACCTGATCTTGGGCTGAGAGACAACAGAGGACAAGATGAGTTGGACAGACAGCAGCAGCTCTGATGGTCTCATGTCCTCTGACTGGATGAAGGTCCAACATGTTGGACTGGTTCCATCTGAAATGTGTCCCATGTCTCCATGAACAGAGACACTGTTGTCTCTGCTGTGTCCAACCAGCAGCAGGTGGACAGAATGTCCTCAGTGAGGACAGCAGGAAGCTGCAGACTGTCCCCAGCAGCTGTTGGACTCTGTGTCCCCGTCTGTCCTGGACCTCTTCCTCCTGCTCTGCTTCCTCATCTTCATCACTCATTACATCACACTGACCTTTGACCTTCTGATCAGCCAATCATCAATATTGATCAGAACCAATCAGCTGACTGGAAAAATACATTTAAACCACTGACCTTTGACCTTTAGCTGAACTTGTTTCTTCATCAGGACGTCTCCCTTCTTGCTGTAAGTGATGCAGGTGAAGGTGTTGCTGTCGTTATTAGAAGGTTCTTTCAGAGTCAGACTGAGGTCTTTAGTCTCCAGTGGGTTTCCATCCATCTTGGTTCTCCCTTTGTAGCTCGGATGCTGATCATCAGGCTGATCAGAACCGTCCTGATACACATGGACCTTCCTGTTGTCTCCGTCCCTCCACTCCACTCTAACGTGTCCATCCAGATCCCCTGTGGTTCTGCAGGGCAGCAGGACAGACTCCACCCCTGGTTTCACCTCCTCCTGATGCACTGAGAGACAACAGAGGACAAGATGAGTTGGACAGACAGCAGCAGCTCTGATGGTCTCATGTCCTCTGACTGGATGAAGGTCCAACATGTTGGACTGGTTCCATCTGAAATGTGTCCCATGTCTCCAGTGAACAGAGACACTGTTGTCTCTGCTGTGTCCAACCAGCAGCAGGTGGACAGAATGTCCTCAGTGAGGACAGCAGGAAGCTGCAGACTGTCCCCAGCAGAGGACAAGCAGCTCCGTCTCATCAGTGTGGACCAATCAGAGGACAGGAAGCAGAACTTCAGGACTTCCTGTCCTCAGTTGGAGACAGAAGGTCCAGTTGGACTGAGGCCGGTTCTGTCAGGGTTCTGGTTCTGTCCCACATCAGGACGTCCTTCAGTCCACATGGACATGAAGCTCTGAGTTCTGGACGGATTGATGGAGCTACTGGACCTGGAGGTTCTGGAGCTGAGCAGAGATCCAGAACCTTCCAGAACCAGCTGGAGGTTCTGGGCCTCTGAGGCCCGGTTCTGATGGGTTCTGGAAGGATTCAGGTTTCTGATGGAGGTCAGAGGTTAAATGGTTCAGAACCAGAACCAGCTACATGTCGATGTTAACTCTTCAATGAGACACAACCAGAACCAGAACCGATCAAGTTCAAAGAAAAGATGGAACCGGTTCTGATCCAAACAGTTCCTCTGCTTGGCCTCTAAAATACATTGAAACCACTGACCTTTGACCTTCAGCCAGACTCGTTTCTCCATCAGGACGTCTCCCTTCCTGCTGGAGACTCTGCAGGTGAAGGAGTCACCGTCTCCATCCGTCGGCCATGACAGAGTCAGACTGAGGTCTCCAGTCTTCAGCAGGTTCTCATCCATCTTGGTTCTGTCTTTGTAGAACCGGTCCTGTTCTCCAGGCTGATAAGAACCGTTCTGATACACATGGACCGTCCTGTTGTCTCTGTCCTTCCACTCCACTTTACCCACAGACCGTCTGTATTTACAGCACCACCGGTAACGTGGGACCTTAAATGGCAGCAGGACAAACTTCTCCCCTGAATCCACTTCCAAATGTTCTTGGACTGAGAGACAACAGAGGACAAGATGAGTTGGACAGACAGCAGCAGCTCTGATGGTCTCATGTCTCCCGTCTCTGTGTCTCCTGGTGACTCTGAGGACAGAGACATGTGTCCATGTCCCCTGATCTGGTGATGAAGAGGAACCAGCTGCTGCCTGGCAGCAAACCACCAAGCTCTGCTCCATCCTCACCGATTGCACCAGGAGCTGCTGACCCACAATGCATCAGGAGCTGCTGACCCACAATGCATCAGGAGCTGCTGACCCACAATGCATCAGGAGCTGCTGACCCACAATGCATCAGGAGCTGCTGACCCACAATGCACCAGGAGCTGCTGACCCACAATGCACCAGGAGCTGCTGACCCACAATGCACCAGGAGCTGCTGACCCACAATGCATCAGGAGCTGCTGACCCACAATGCACTGGGAGCTGCTGTGGAGGAGAACAGACCCTGACTAAAGGCATTATGGGTAATGCAGTTCTAGAGACTCACCTGGTTTCCAACAGAGCCAGAAATAAAATGAAACTCCTGCAGCAACAATCAGTAGAACCAGTAGAACCAGTAGAATTATGGCCCAGACTGGAAACGGATCTGTGGAGACAAATGAAGATGGATGAGTTTTAATAACAGAATATTTTAATAATCAGATGATTTTTCTATTAAATCTGATTTAACAGACAGGAAACCTGGATGGTTCAGAGTTTGACTAGACGAGATCTGATTGGTGGAGCTGGTTGCCCTGGTAACCAGAACATGGATCAGTTCTGATTGGTTGATGTTGATAGAAAGTCGGGATGAGGAGCTGATAGAACCAGAACCGGTTCTGGATCAACTTGATCTTTATGGATCGAACCTTCAAACTCTCCTGGTTCTGGTCTAAATCTGCTGGTTGGAGCTGAAATTATGGGATGTTTCCATTATAGAGTCGATGATTAACAAAGAGCTGATGACCCATAAAATGAGCCTCAGTTCTGGTTCCAGTCATAATAATCATTCTAACCAATCAGAGCGTTTTCACTGCGACCTCATGGTGGCGCCGCTGAGCCAGTGGACATCAGGTGACCGATGAGGATCAGGTGGAACGAGGCCAGACGTTCCTGACCTGCAGGATCCACTGTGAAGCGGATCTTCATGTTGGTGAGCAGAACCAGAACCAGCTGGAGGTTCTGGAAGGTTCTGCTCAGCTCCATCCAACCCCTGCTCACCTGGCTGGGAGACCCCAGGCCTCTGAATGTTCCAGCTTCAGAGGAATCAGGTGTTAAGAACATTTTTATGTTCAATATGAAACCAATAAAGTGACAGAGAGAATCTGCATCTCGTCTTTGTGTGATTCATTCAAAGGCTGAACGGCTTTATTGTGTAATTTATCAGGATATGTTATAAGAATTTTGATTTGTTACAATAAATATCAGTTAATGCTTAAAAAACTGACAGATGTTAATTTTATTATTTTCAACAACATCAAACAATAATAAATTCAGGAATCTGGTGAGATGGACTTTAATGTAAATCTGATTTCTTGAACCTGAATAATCTCATTTCAAACTGAAGGTTTTAAAAAGCAGATTTTATGTTTGTGGCACCGTGGATGTTGTGTCATGCAGATACCTAAAAATTTATAGTTTTAATCAGTTTTATTGTTTCACATTGTGCTACAAAATGTTGTCATAACATTTTAAGGTTTCCCTCCTTACTGAGTATCGGCTGCTGATACAGATTCAGCTCTGAATGAGGTTTAGTCACATGATCAGTAGGGCTTTAGCGATACAATAATTTCACGATACGGTACGATATTCTGGTCATGATACGACATGCATGACAATATTTGTTGAGTGATACAAATCGCTACAATTCAGTGCATTTTTATGATTTTCTGAAAGATTTTAGAAGGACATAGTGATTTTAGTGACATTTTATGTTCTATAGACTTGCATTTAGTTACCGGTAACTGAAAACTGATTAAAAACACCAACTACAAAATACCTGACTCTGATTGGACAGTCTAACAGTCTGCAGCTGGAAAAAATGAATCAAAGATGCAGTGAAAGAATTAGTTTCTGTCATTTAATTCAAGACATAAAACTCAAAAGTTTAAATGGTATCCAGGAGCAGAGTGGGGAGATTATCAGCCTCTGTAGACTCTCAATATGCAAATGATGCACCTATGATTTTTCTTTTGGACAGTGTGGCTGCAATTTGGAGTAAAAATGCTGCTCAAATGCAATGTTTAGGACTATGGGGAAAAAGGCTTTTCTACCTTGGCTCCAGGAGTTAACCTTGGCTGTAAGCTGCTTTCTTATAACTCAGTGTTTCTCAACCTTTTTTGGCTCAGCCCCCCCAAGCCTTTATCCAGGTGCCTCACCCCCCACCAAATAATGTGTAGGCTACTTTACAGACTATTATTTTATCATTAATATTACTATCACTATTGTAGATGTTTTTATTTTTATGCTTGTTTCTGTATTTATCATCAAAAATAATTTCCCAGAGAACAAAAAAGTCATGAGAATAGAAATTATTTTCACAGGCGTCTACAAAAAATACAATGAACATTCAAGTTAAAATTGGTAGGAATAATAGCAGCCAATCAGAAAGGAAACAAAATTCTTATTTTGTGTCATTTTCTAGTTGTTAAATATTCCACAAAATGACCAGATAAAAGATGTTCAACATGCCAATTTAAACTTTGAACTATTTGCAATCGACTGAGCTCTGCAACATTAAAGCATGGATAAAACTGTAATACATAATCATTAACTATATAAAACATGATAAACTGTAACTACATTAATCATTAAAAAACATTAAGATAGAACTGTAACTACATTAATCATTAAACATGATAGAACTGTAACTACATTAATCATTAAACATGATAGAACTGTAACTACATTAA
The DNA here is from genome assembly GCA_033032245.1 of Poecilia picta. Classification (NCBI taxonomy): domain Eukaryota; kingdom Metazoa; phylum Chordata; class Actinopteri; order Cyprinodontiformes; family Poeciliidae; genus Poecilia; species Poecilia picta. The sequence goes on along the minus strand of CM065370.1, from coordinate 27,086,145 downwards.
TCATTAAACATGATAGAACTGTAACTACATTAATCATTAAACATGATAGAACGGGAACTACATTAATCTTCTTCTCTTCAGTGTTTCTGTCAGTTTCTGGTGGTTCAGCTCTGTGTTGCCTTCAGGATAATGGGACATCAGAGCATCATCATAAAACTTCACCCACATGGTATTTATGGTGCAAACCAGAGCTTTCAGTGAAAAAACAAAATTTCCAGATCCTTTTAATGCCATACAAATATGAGACAGTAACGTGGATTATATCTTTATATTGACCTGTCTATTGATTACAGATTAATAGTTTTACTGGACAGAAATTACAAAGAACAAATCTGGTTCTTAATCAAATCCTAATGAGTTAAATTGAAAGTGTCATGGAGTCTCAGCCTCATTACATTAACACTGACATGAAAAATTATATTGAAGACATAAATATATCAAATCTAATTAAAAACATAAATAAGTGATCAGTTCTTTAATGTTATGGACTGTAAGATATATTTATTCTCAGTACTAGATGGCGTCTCAACAAACCCATGACACTAAAACAATATTATTTTACCTTTTAAATAGTGTCTGTTTATTCTTGCCATATAGTCTCTGTATTAATTATTGCTCAAAAGGTCTTGCCATACCAGTTTATTCAGCTGTATTTACTTTAGTTTCTTAGTTTATTCTTGCATTTTGTTCTTCATTCATTTCTATATAGTTTCCTTTCATTAATATTATCCTCTCTTGGTTTATTGCTATGTCCACTTTAGTTTCTTTCCTGTTGCTACATTTATTTGATCGTTTATTGACCATCAGTAATCTTCACTCATCACCTGCTGCGCCGCCTAATCATCATGTGTTTCACATCATGTGTTCATTTTCCACTGTTCAGCATCAGATTCTCTGTTTTTATGCCATAATTCACATCTAGTTCGTCGCTCCGTTTTATGTCGCTTCTCCTGTTTCAGAGTTTTGCTCAATGTGAGCGTCTGTTTTTTTTTTTACCCCTAAGGTGCAGGGTGGTCAGGAAACATATCTATGGGGAAAAGGCAGACTGACATAAACCTTTTAAAACAACGGAAACAATTTCTGCATTCTGATTATTGAAATTAAAAGGTCTGTGTTGTTCTATCACCCCGTTTCATACCGAACCACTTACAGCTCCGGTGTTAACGCTATAAAATAAACGATCTCTATCTGGTGTCACCATGGAGGGATTTATTTATTTAAATAGGTTCATTTTTCAGAGGGAGACACAGTGAGGGGATCGTGATTTTAGCTACCAGTAGCAGGAGAGGAGCTAACAAGAAGCTAACAGAAGCTACAAACACTGAATAGAAGAAGAGCCGCCATGTTGCAGCCAAGCATGATTTAATGTTACACAATACAGTTTTACCAAGTTGCTCAAAGTCTAAACTGGTATTGTTGCGCATTTAAGGTGTAAAGTTTACCTTCGACCAAACGCCCCCCTAAGGCATCCCAGCCCCCCTTTTGTAAAAATGTCCGCCAGCGACCCTTGCCGTACTCTGAACGCCCCCTGGGGGGCGGAACCCCACGTTGAGAACCGCTACACTACAGGATGATCGGTTACAATCCTGGGATGTTCTAAGATTGTAGTAAAGGGACAGTGTAGTATGAACTGGGCTTACAGGAGGAGTGAATTATTGCATCAGGTGGTCGATGTGCCCGTCTTCTCTAACTACATCTAATGATTATTGAAAGGCAACACAGACTTCATAATCTGCTGAATGTAATTTTTATTTCCACTTTGGTTTTATGTCGTTTAGTTTTTATTAAAGTACATTTTTCATTAATGGAGACTCAGAGTCTATTTCATTTTTGTTTTTGGTAGTTTTGTTTATTTTGTTTACCAGTTCCAGTTTTTAGTATTCTTTTGAAAACAAAGTGTATTTACTTTTGCAGGCTGTGATTGCATTATTATGTAATTAGCATTACATCAGTGTAAAATGGTCTTAAAATAATATCGTTTATCACAATAATTTTTGAGACAATTAATTGCTCAGCAAATATTTCTTATCGTGACAGGCCTACTTGTAATAAGGCAATGGAGCATCGCATATTTTTTGGTTGACTAAAAATGTTCTTCATCTTTACAAGTTGATTTGAACCGTGGACAATATATGTTACAATTGTTAACTTTTCCATATGTTCTTTATAAGTATGAAGCGATATAGCTGTAACCAACCCCAAATTATTTGGGGTTATTTGTTGTATTATTTGTTGCATTCCCCTTTTTGCACTTATTGCATTTACATAATTTTATTTTGTGTAATATATGATTGACTTCCGGTTTTTAACTTGATGCTTTTATTTTGATAAGACAGGTTCCTTTGTTTAAAGAACAGCAGCTTAACAACAGAACGGATAAGAAGTTGCAACGTAGTTAGTAAAACGTATCTTGTTATTAGTATGTTTATTTAGTAAATAAGGATATTTCTTTTGATTGACTGGAACTATAAATTTTCTTTATTGTCTAAGAATACTGGTTTGGTTTTTGAATAAGAGTCGATATTTTGGTAGTGAATGTTATGTTCTAGTTCAAACGTTACAGTTGAAAGAGCGTAGTTTGTAGCTTACACTGTTTCTTGTTTGTACACAGCTCTTATGGTGAAACTCAGGGTTTACTCCCAATAAACCTGTTCATCAGTAAAGCCAAAATCCTTCATTTAGGGGCGTCTGCTACAACAGCCTTCTTATATTATTATTTCTGTAGGTATCATTATTAGTGTATTTTGCATGATGTGGCTGCAGATTTGTTAGGTTAATCAAATACATGACCTTTAACGTCTAGTTTGATTTTAAAGTAGGAGATGACTGAAGATCATCATCATCATCATCTGGTTCTGATCCAGAGACAAACTCTCACCTGGAGGACGAGGAGCTACAAACAGGCAGACGATGCTCATCAGTTTCTCCTCAAGGTCTTTTGTAACGACTCGACACAGATACGTCCCACTGTCATCAATTGTTGCGTTCTGCAGAATCAAAGATGCGTCTCCTTTCTTTAACTGACCAACCAGCAGATCAACCCGGTCAGTGTAAGATGGAAGCTGCTTGATCTGCCCGTCTCTGTACAGAAGGACAGATTCTCCTCCCAGATCATTTCTCTTCCACTCTGCGATTGTGATTTCCCCTGATCAGGATCTTTACATGGCAGAATGACGTCATTTCCAGGTTTAACTTTGAGTGGTGCATTTCTTGGCTCTGAAAGAGAGAAAAAACAGAGAGCAGAGAGGTCAGAGGTCAGAGTGGACTTTAACTAGACAGCGATCAGGGCAGGTCTCTGTGATGATGAACAACGAGCTCAGATCCATCAATCTAAAGATCCTGCACTCAGAACCTAACAGACTGGATGAGGGTCAAAGGTCAGCTTCCAAAGACAATTTTAAATGTTTAAAAAAAATGTTCATGATAAAGAGTTTTCTACCATGCTCTCTTTTTTAGAGAAAATATTTTATTAAAACAGCCATAAAAGCTTAATGAAATAATATTAATTAATTAATAAATAGAAAATCTAAAACCATCAGAGTCTCTGAGGCTCATTGATGATCTCAGCTGGTTAATGTGAGTCAATAATTTCCCTTTGAGATTAAAAATGATTTCTGATTTAATCTGTTTCCTCAGAAGTTGCTGGTTTCCCTGTTGAACTTCTGGACACAAACTGGATGAAAACAAGAGAGAGGACTCTGCTGTGTTTAGAAACTCAACAGAAGATGAAGTCGTCCTTCATCCCAGAGTAAGAAGAGCATTAAGTTTCGATCTCAATATTTTAACAAGCACAATGTTGCTAAAATGTTAATAACAGAGTTTTATAGAATTTACTGCTGTAACTCATGGATTTATAGCAGTAAAAATAACCAAACTCTCCTCAACACATCAGCGTCTCTTTCATGTCCAGCTGGTCAGTAGAACTGGACTCAGCCTCCATGTTGGTCCTGCAGCGGTTTGGAGCTCTGACCTCAGTTATTATGAATCTAAACTATTATCATTTATAGTTTGACTTCAATGACATTAAATAACAGCAATAATTCATGTGTTCATCACTTTGAGACAACTAATTTAGCAGCTGATGGTGAGGAAGGACATCAAGGTCGAAGGTCAAACAGTGATCACCTGCTCCATCCTGTGGGTCAGATCCTGTCAAACTTGTTGAGCTTATCCATGTCATCTTACAGTGAAGCTGAACTACTAACAGCCCCGACTCCAGATGAGTTTAGCAGGGAGAGAGGAGGGTAAACAAGGTTTTACTTTAAATTCATAAACCTGTATGGTCTGAACTTATATAGCGCTTTATCCAATCATTTTTGACCACTCAAAGCATTTTGGAGTCACATTCAACCATTCTCACTCACAAATGCTCACACATTTATGCACTGATACGCAGCTCGGAATTTGTTAAAAACTGTGAGCTGCCCTTAAGTAAATAAAAGATTGAAGTTCAAATACATGCTGAGAGTGAAACTCCTTCCTAAAGGTGAAGATATATCACAGATTTAAAAAGAAAATGAAAACGGGAGGCCGCGGATAATTAAGGAAATAGCGCCCCCTTCACTTCCGGAGTGCAATGGTCCTATTTCCATATAAGGTATGAGACTGACAGTGGTCCGTCCCGCCCCTTCCTGTTTGCTGCAGCGAGGACCTGCTCGCTGGTTCAGGTTTAGTAAACCAGGAAGAACAGCTGGATCATTTAGGCTTTCCCAAATGACAGTTAAACACAGATATTAGGTCAGGTAACATCTAGTTGTAATATTTTGGTTCACTCAAATATTTAATATATTCCTGAGCAAATTGGTTTGACTGATTAAAGTTAAGCCTAAAAACACAATAGTTTGATTAAACTGTATTGTCTTACATGAGATTTGGAGAGTATTTGAAAAGGGATACTTTGCTTACATTCCTTGTGTAAATGTGCATTTACACAAGACATTTTAGAATCAAACTAAGATTTTTTAATATGCAACAGCCTTTATTACAAAAGGTGAAGAGAAATCAGGAGAAAAAAAACATACTTAAAGTCCTTTTTTCCCTTTGCCGCTATGTGATTCAGGTTGTCACACCACGGAAGAGGCTAAGCAGCTAGCTGAAAGCTACAGCTTCTCTCTTCTGGTCGTCGAGGACCCAAAGATGCAAAACCTGACTTCGGACACATCTGTTTGTTTGACTCCCCTAGTGATCTGGATCACTTCTGTTTTCAGCATTTTTTGTTTACATCTCTTTTTGTTGCATGCGTTTTTCTCGTCTTTGCTGGGTGTTTGTACCTGTTGGTTACCGTAAAATACAGTGGTGAAAGTAAATATACATTCAAATGCTGGTGTCTGTAGGTTTCAGTATTTTTACTGTAAATTTAGTTTTACTACTGCATTCATTTTATGAGTAAGCTACTGCAAAGAAAACTGTAATGCTACTTTTTAAAGTAGTCTTAGTTTTATGTAGAACATTAATACCTAACCCAGTGTAAACTTCTTAGAAGTGCTACAATTGGTGCGGTTCCAAAATGCATAATCAGAACTTCACATAACACAGAAGAGGATGTGATAAGTAACCGTCAGAACATAATTTTTATTTAAAGGCACCACTATGCCTCAAACCACAAATATTTCCAGTATATTGAAACATTCAAAACAAATAACACAAAACCATTCCTCAGAGAACTGGTAAAGTCAATATATAGTTTCACCAACACTGGAATAAAAATTGAAGACTTTCAGTTTACAGCGACATAAACTGGGTTTAACTCATTAATTTCTACAAACTTATGGACATAAAAACACAGTTCTTAAAGAAATATTCATGCTTTGGTGTTAAGGAAGAATTATTTTGTGCTATTAAATTTAGAAAAACAACTTAGCTCTACTTCTTCCCATGATCCCGGGTCCTCTCGCACGTGGCCGCGTGTGGGGACAGAAACACAACAATGCGTGTTGAAGTCATAGAAGTACAGAATTTAATCCAATCACAGGAAAGTATAAGACAGAACAGAGTACTAAAGAAACACAGAGACATACATTGGTTACCTGAGACAACAAGACAGACAAAGACATCAAGGACGCGTCCTCGGAGAAATAGCTGGTGCGAAAGCAACTAAAATCAGGTTTTTTCTGAATTATTTTCCCTTCAGCATAAACTTTTATACTTGTAGGCGTGTTTTCCTCTTTAATATATTCAAATAAGGCGGATCTCTGCTTGACTAACTGGAAGCTGTCTCTGACCCTTTTCAAATTTAGAAACTCCCTGCAATTTGTCCAGAAGATTAAAGACCCGCTTCTCCTTTTGTTTTAGATAAGGTGGAGCAGACTCCCCAAACTCCTGCTGGTTTCATGGTTTTTCACAGTTATATGTGAAGAAAGCTGGAACTTCCTACTGATTGTTTCCCAGAGATACAAAAGGGCAGGTCTGAGATCCAAACAAATAATTTACTTTACCTACAGGTAAAATAAAGACAATAGGCCAGAATAAGTTATAAATTCTAAAACTATAATTAGGCTATTTCAATCAAGTCATGTTAAATCTTAAAACTAACTTCTTTTTAAATTTATTTTCTTACATTATCCGGCTTCCAGCCATCTGGGCAAGGAGAAATAGATGAAGGAATTTCACAGATGGCTGTGAAATTCTGGTTTCTCTCCCGCTCTGCCAGGAACAAACCTGTAACTGTTGAATTTTAATTCAATACAAAGTTATCTCCAGAAACCCAATATTTTCTTGTGCACTCTGCCTCTCCAAGGTCCCGTCCTGATATCAAACCAAAAAAGCAATATATAACATCAACAGAAAATAATAGAGTTACAATTCCTGTTTTCTAATACAAAACAAAACATTTTCATTTGATTCTAACATAGTCAGGAGTAATACAATTTTCAAATACATTCATCATCGACTAAATTAATTCTAAAACTAGATGATACAATTTTCAGTCAGAGCATGCTATACCAAGAGAAATCTTTTACAAATTAAATGTTAATGATTTAAACAGTTTACACCATCTCAGATGTCCACGGAAGGTTTTTGATCTCCCGTGAGCTGGCGGAGTTCTTGTTTCCCAAGATGTTCCAAAGATAGTGTCATCTGGCTCCCAAGATATATTAGTTTACGACCTCCTGTCTTGTGTGATAAAACTATCCGGGTCCAAGCCAAAAGCTCTGCCCATCCATCAATTTCCTTGGTACTTTGAATACTTAGCCCAGCCATAGTTCTCCAAGCTTTTGAAATCACTTACACAAACCTATTTAAAATTAAGAAATTTGTTCAAAAAGATTCAACTAAATGAAACACTAAAAAATAGTCATTTTTCCTCAACATTGGTTATAACTAAGCAAATCAATGAAAAAGGACTTCCAAAATCTAAAATTCAACATGGCTGAAATAATGTGAAATTCTAGTATAAACAGGGTTTTAAAATGTGAACTATTAATGGTTTTCAAGAGTCCAAGTGGCACTTACTTTATTAGATACAGATGAAGGAACCGTCCAACATGGAAAAAGAAAAGACAATCCAATTTAGATCCTAAATAATATGTAAACAGAAATATTTCAAAAAAAGAAAAGGACAACAACTAACCTGAATGAGATGCCACTCAAAGTCCATCAGGTTTTTGATGAAGGTGGAAACCTGAATATTGACTGTCACTTCTTTTGAATGGTCTTTCCTGTCTTTTTGGATACCATCTTCCCATGACTGGCTTTTGTGCCCCTTTCTGGGTTAATCCCAATGAAGCGACTAAAAAACAAAATCAAAAATGGGGAAATTCCTGACGATATAAATAGTGTAGCATTCTGAATACAGCTAGTACAATATATAAATAAAGCTGTTTTTAATTACGTAAAGAGAAAACATCACCACCTTTGTCAAATGTTAATCATAATTTGCTTTAAAACCATATCATTGTAAAAAAAAAATTAGGAATGGTTTTACTGTTGAATGAACCAAAGTCTTGGCTGCCTCACTGGGGGCTGAAGATGAAGAAGATGGACATCACTGTCAAGTCTGGAATGTTGGCTGGACCCTCTCAAAGACAATATGGCCTTCAATGCTGACCATGCAGAAAACTGCTTGCCACAGGGACTGGAATAAACCAAGTCCTTAATTGGAAGAACATAAAAGAAATCCTCTTATGCATACAGTATGCATTTAAATGATCATCATAATAAAGTGTCCACTCTGCCAGGTAAAGTAAAAGCAAGGATCTTAAACTCCTCAATGGTCGAGCAAGTCACAACAATGTTGAAAACTGTAGGCTTGATGGAGGGTCCTGAAGGGTTCTGGGAGTTCGCCCAACCAGTCTACATGTGTTTTGTGGACTTGGAGAAGGCGTTCGACCGTGTCCCTCGGGGGGCCTTGTGGGGGGTTCTCCGGGAGTATGGGGTACCGGGCCCTTTGATACGGGCTGTCAGGTCCCTGTATGACCGGTGTCAGAGTCTGGTCCGCATTGCCGGCAGTAAGTCGGGCTCGTTTCCGGTGAGAGTTGGACTCCAAGGCTGCCCTTTGTCACCGATTCTGTTCATTACTTTCATGGACAGAATTTCTAGGCACAGCCGAGGTGTTGAGGGGATCCGTTTTGGTGGCCTTAGGATTCATCTCTGCTTTTTGCGGATGATGTGGTCCTGATGGCTTCATCAGATCGTGATCTGCGGCTCTCGCTGAAACGGTTTGCGGCCGAGTGTGAAGCGGCCGGGATGAGGCTCAGTGCCTCCAAATCCGAGGCCATGGTCTTGAGCCGGAAAAGGGTAGAGTGCCTTCTCCGGGTCAGGGGGGTCGTCCTGCCTCAAGTGGAGGAGTTTAAGTATCTGGGGATCTTGTTCATGAATGAGGGAAGAAGGGAGCGGGAGATCGACAGGCGGATTGGGGCGGCGTCTGCCGTGAAGCAGGCGCTGTACCGGTCCGTCGTGGTGAAGAGAAGCTGAGTCAAAAGGCGAAGCTCTCGATTTACCGGTCGATCTACGTTCTCACCCTCATCTATGGTCATGAGCTTTGGGTCATGACCGAAAGAACGAGATCACGGATACAAGCGGCCGAAATGGGTTTCCTCCGCAGGGTTGCCGGGCTCTCCCTTAGAGATAGGGTGAGAAGCTCGGTCATCCGGGAGGGACTCAAAGTAGAGCCGCTGCTCCTCCACGTCGAGAGGAGCCAGTTGAGGCTCGGTCATCTGGTTAGGATGCCTCCTGGACGCCTCCCTGGTGAGGTGTTCCGGGCACGTCCCACCGGGAGGAGGCCCCGAGGAAGACCCAGGACACGCTGGAGGGACTATGTCTCTCGGCTGGCTTGGGAACGCCTTGGGGTTCCCCCGGAGGAGCTGGAAGAAGTGGCTGGGGAGAGGGAAGTCTGGGCCTCCCTTCTGAAGCTGCTGCCCCCGCGACCCGATCCCGGATAAGCGGAAGAAAATGGATGGATGGATGGATGGATGGATGTAGGCTTGATTAATTTACAGATGTTGTAGAGAAATTCATGGTACTTTGCACTGAAGGAGAAGTGGGCTTTCAAGGTTCATCAAAAGCTACCTTGGATGATCTTGTGATCACTGATGGTGAAGTGTCTTTGGTGCTGCTCTTGTTTTCACCAACATGCAGGAGGAAGGGCTGTCCTGCTTGCACAGCAATGAGAAAGGCTTCAACACTGGCTTGCATCTTTGAAATAATGACAAGAAGACGAATAATAAAAATTATAAAATATATATAGTAGCACAGCTACATTCAGATAGCAAACAAAGCCAATGAGAAAGTGCTTCTACAAAGTAGGAACATTAGAATAATCACATACCTGCACATATCTGAAAACATGGTCCACAGTTTGACATGGGCTGTTTTGGATTCTTTTTGTGGCCTTTGGATGTAGAACAAAGCACATGAACCAACAGAAGAATCCCTGGTTTTCCCAGCCTGGAGGAACAAATGAACAAATAACAGACACATTAGGATAATAAATGAAGATTTTAAAGAGAAGAGAGCAAAACTAACCAGACCCACCAAAATACTTTGTCCACCCGGTTTACCCTGGAGAGCATTTTTCACTACCTACAACATAAAGCATAAAAATGTCACAAATAATTACCATGAACACAATTCAGACATTAGGCATTATAGAAATTAGTCACCTTATAGAAACATTCTGAAGAGGATTTCTTCTGCCAACCTGTCAGAAGAAATGTGTTGAAGTCATCACAACAGGCTTCAGTCACCAACATGACATACTAATGAAGAAAAAAAAAGAGTCAGCCAATATGTCATTGTTTATTATCATTATTATTTATAGAGACAAAAACATTTTGGCTTAGCTTTGATCGCATAGATCAAACCACCGGTCCAGCACAGCCACTCTCCCCATTATGCCGCCTATAGCCGAAAACTTCAATAAAACGACTCCGCGGCTAAATAATGTTAACTCAAACGGCCTTTCTAACAGTTTTAATGTTCGTTTAAACACCGACACCCCGTGCTACACCTGCTTGGCTAGCTTTAGCTGCTAACAGAAATAATAAACCAAGGGTGCTCGAGAGGTCCTGCAACTTTTCCATACAACAGACCAGGATCAGCTCTAAAAAGCTAAAAAGCCTTTCATTTGATTCAGGTGTGTTAATTGGAGCAGGGAAGCATCTGAAAGTTGCAGGATGGCAGCTCTCAAGGACTGGACTTGAGCTCCCCTGGACTGAAAAGATGTACCGCGATATTCAAACAAATAAACCTACGTTAAGCATAAGTTGATACTCTTGCACAAACAGAAAGCTAATGCATTCATAAAAAATAATCAAAATCAAAAACATGATGGTCTTAACATGGAACTTACCTTGTTTTTGTTTGTTTGTTTGTTTTTAAATGGATCTTTTTTGAGATACAGAATACATAACAGTATAAACGCAACATACATTGTGGTATAATGTCCGCCAGGGAGTTACAAACATTGAGACAATACATCACCATTACATTACATTACACACCATACATACAAATAATAATGATAATAATTTCTATAAATACATTAAAGGAAGAACATAAAGAGCATGTTTTAATAGTTTTGGGGAACTTACCTTGTTATGATAAGCTCCAGACAAGACGCCATACTGCTGTCTCCAGGGAAAACATGTGACGTCACAGATACGTTGCAATTGTGGGAGCAATTCTTTATCAAACACCATCTCTTTAGGGAAACTGACAAACCTATTTTGATTTTGACTAAACAAGTGTTTAATTAAAATTGTATTTTTAACATACAACACCAGCACTGGTATTCTAACAATGTTGATTATGCTCTGTAGATTTCGATTCATTCCATAAAAGATTTATTATGGAAAGTATTTTTCTTTCTTTCTGTTTAATATTGTCTTTAAATGCTGGTTCTCTAAGACGCAAATACAAGTAAAATGTCTTTCCTGGGAAAAAAACTGTATTGTACAATTATTTTACGGTAGTTTACTGCCAGTCGTCAGCCTTGATTGTGACAACAGAAGAAGACATTAAATTGACAGTATCCTACCGTATTTTGGAATAACAGTATGTTACTCCTGGAATTCCACCGTAAATTTACAGCCATTTCTAAGAGTGCAGAGAGGGAGGTTATGAGACAGAGACAGACTGACCTTCCACTGTCAGCACAACGATGCTGATTGGCTCAGTGATCAGAATGAAGTGGATTCCTCCTTTGTCGTCGTGGAGTGGCATGTCTATATCCCCATCATCAACTCGGGTTGTGAGTATCGTGGTTGTTAGAGGTCTGGATGTGATGATTGGGGGGTGCGGGTCTCTTTCCAGCTCAACTCTGCACTCATACTTTCCAGTGTCGTTGTGCACCACGTTCTTCAGCACCAGAGACAGGTCTCTTTTCTCTGGGTTTCGCAGAGACACGCGGCCCTTATAGGCTTCCAGCTGTTTTTCTTGTATTTTCTTGTCCGAGTAGAGAAGAACCGGCGCCGATTTCTTGTCGGGTCTGTACCACTCTACCGTGAGAATAGCATTGGGCGAATCAGTTTTACATGGCAGAATGGCGTTTCCTGTAATTAGAACGTTGACTGGGACTGGAGCTGCAGGAGGGGAACAACACAGAGGACAGAGGTCACACCTCAAAGCATTAATTATTGATGGACTTTCTGAAACTGGCCTGATATCATAACAAATCAATTAATCAAATTTTATTTGTATAGCACAGTTAGCAACCTGTAATTTAGCCATAAGCAACTCTAAACAGGATGGTTTTAAGTTGAGATTTAAAGGCTCTCTGTGTTTCAGCTGTTTTACAGTTTGGTCCTCGTTTGGTTCTGGTTCTGGGGATGCAGAGCAGAACCAGAACCAGAAGATCTGAGGGGTCTAGACGGTTGGTACATTAATAACAGATCTTTAAGGTATTGTGGTATTCTTAAATGATTGTCTGTTAGTCTGCAGCTCATGTGACCAAACCAGCCGAGCAGATGAAAAGCTAAAACACTCAACAGTTAAAACTTGAGATGACTTTAAACTTAAGTTACATTTTTAAGTTTAAACATTTTAACTCATTGTTAAAATGTTAACATTACTTAACTAGAGGTAATGTTAGCCAATGTTACCTCTAACTTACTAGAGGTTTTGCAGGAGTTGACCCTGTTAGGTAACCCCAAGATCTCAGGGTTTTCTTAAAAGACAGAGTGACGTTTTTTAAAAATATAGCCAGTGTTTTCAGCAAAATTGAGCTGACTGTCCTGGAATGATCCAAGGTATTTAAAATTTGCCGTAGTTTCAACAGGTTGGCCATCGAGTGAAACTGGAACCACTTTCAGGTTTTATGTCATTTAATTAGCTCTGCTTCCTCGAGAAAATGAAAAAGTATGGTGTTTTGTGAGGGACTTTATCTTTTGCGGTTCCAGTTATGCCATAATTAATAATAAATAATAAAGATTTGGTATTCTGACTTAGTATAATGTATTTATATTAGTTGTGCTACCACCCCACGCCACTAGAGGCAGTAGCACTGTAGGCCTGAAAAGATGCGAAAAAGGAGCAGATTTAGAAGTACACAGAATACTACAGAAATTGTTAGAAGCTGTGAGCTGCGCTGAAGTAAATAAAAGAAGTTGAAATACATGCTGAGAGAGAAACTCCTTCCTAAAGATGAAGCTATATCACAGATTTAAAAAGAATTAAAACTGGAGACCGCGGATAATATTGGAAATAGCGCCCCCTTCACTTCCGGAGTGCAATGGTCCCATTTCCAAATAAGGTAAGAGACTGACAGTGGTCCGTCCCGCCCCTTCCTGTTTGCTGCATTGAGGTCCTTCTCGTCTTTTCTGAAGTCTATGGTTCCTATGGTGGGTAAACAGCTGACTCACTTATATAAGCAGCGTCAAACTGCCAGAAGACCACAGACAGCAGGAACAGAGACAAAGTCAGAGAAGAAGAGCCCATTTCCTGGTTGCGTCGATCTCTCCCTGGTGAAAAAAAAAGTATACTTTAGTATACTAACTTTTAACATACTTTAGTATACTTTTATCGATGTACTTCAACTGTACTATTTTGTAACAACTTTAGTACTTAGTATACTTTAGTAGTATTTAAAAAGTATAAAATTACAACTAATAATATACTTTAGTATACTACACGTACTTTTTGGGAACAACTTCAAGTATACTTAGAGTGTACTTAAAGTATACTTTTTAAATTTCATATTTCAGAGCTTTAGTAATTTATTTTGATATAATTGTTATATTTTGAGTGTTATTAATTATATAATAATCATATAGTTATCTAAAAATTATATTAAATATTAAATATACTTCAAATATATTTGAAATATAGTATTAATATAATAATGTATTTACACTTAATTTTTATCTTTGATTCCCTTCTATTGATAATAAACTACAATTTTAATTTCTCTTAATTCGTCTTTATTCCTACTTTCCTATTTTGTACATGACATGAATAATTACACTACAGTATTGTTTTAGGCTAAAATTACATGGAAAGATTAATTACACAAGATGCCCAAGGTAATTCAAATATTTTTTATTACAGACATTTTAAAATTGTCCAATTTTACGCACAACTTTATGAACTTTACATGAATTATCAGTTTACACATCAAAAGTGAACACATGAACATGAAAATGTAAGTGTGGCAATAAAACATGACAGTGGGATCAACGACAGAACATTCCTGTTCACTGCACCTTACAGAAACCTACAAAAAACAACAATAGAGCAATTAAACAGAGAAAACATTTGAATTTAAAGAGAACAGAAAAATGGCAAATAAAAAATAATACTTAAAATTTCAAGACGTTTTGGACTCACCATGTATGTGACATCATCAGAACTGATGATCGTTGGGACCAGATGCCTGGGGTGGAAAAACATTTCTGGTGTCTTTGCCTGTTTATGTTGGAAGTAGAAAAAAATAGTCATCAATGTCATAGAGTCAGTTGATGTTGGCATTAACTATGAAGCTGTTTTAAGTTTGGACTTAAGGAGACAAACTTAAAACTTAAAATCTGTCCATCCATGATCTGAACACACTGATCCTTGCAGGGTGGTGAGGGGGGCTGGTGGTGCCCATCTCCAGCAGCCATCAGATGAGAGGCAGGTTCACCTGGACAGGTCACTGACAGGGTCCTGAAGGTCACTGACAGGGTCCTGAAGGTCACTGACAGGGTCCTGAAGGTCACTGACAGGGTCCTGAAGGTCAACAACAAATAAAACAATGAAAGATAAATGTTAGATTAACAAGAGAAAAATTATTTCCAGTTACCTTTAAATCAAATCATGTTTATTAAGCACTTAGTGTTGGTAACAGCAGTTTTTGTTGTTGAAAATGTAGCCTTAGCTCCTCATTGAAAAAACAAACTTACACATGAAGACAATGTGGAGGTTCATCCTCAGAGCTGGTTGGTATCTGGTGGAGTCAGAGATTCTTCTGAGACAGAAAGTCTTTAGGTTTCCTAACACCTGATTTCTCTGGTTTCCTCTTTTGTCTTCATTTGCTAAGTTAGACTGCAAACATATGTTGAAGATAAAATCATTGATGAACGAGTTAGAACAACAACCTCACAATATCAAAGTCTCTCCGTTTTATGGAGCTTAATTAAAACCAGGTTAGTTTATGAATTAAAGTATAAGTTGCAACAAACAGCCTCCATGCAGTTATAACATGAAGCTGAATGATTACTATAGTAATAATCACATAAGTCAATAAAATTGATAAAATAATTATTTAAGAAAACAACGTAAGTTATATATCTTTACTGCACTGATTAGCACCTCCCGACCCCATTAAGGGACAAGGGTGTAGGAAAATGGATGGATGGATGGATACTGCACTGATTATAATTAAATGAAGATAATTAATAATCAAACTTACCACCAGCTAGCAACACTTAGCAGCTTCGTCCTCTGGGCTCCTTTTGTGACACACATTTCATTTCCATCGGTTGTTGTCCCGTTGTGTTGTCGTCTAACTTGGACTAGGACGTCACCAGCTTGAATTTACCAGAATTACTAACTATTGTCAAGGCTTCTCTGCTTTTAAGGCAATATTTTGCGAGTAAAAATAGCGAATCTGTTATCTTCCCTGCTTCAAGTTTTTTTTCTCTTTGTGGCGTTTTTTAAATTAATGAAAATGTGCAATACCGCCACCATCTGGTCTGGAGTGTGAACTGGAGCTAATGCCGTTGATTATAATGGTTTTACATCACACATCTGAAAATTGATTGGGTACTTTCTTAACAATTACATCATGATTATAATTTTTTTATTGTGTGCAATTTTAATAAATAGTAAAAGATTATTAAGGCACTTAAAAGTTTATACATATTCATTCATATTTTGTTCACTTAAAGTATACTTTTATTTAATATATTAAAAGTGTATTTTGGTACAATTATGTTTAAGTGTGTTTAAAGTACTAATTTCTAAATTGGTACAAGTGTATTTTTAGTATACTTCAGATATACTTATAGGCAGTAAACTTAATAATAAGCATACTTAAAAATGTACTTTCACAAATGTATGTATGTTTGAAGTAATAATAATAATAATAATAATATATTTTATTTGTAGGCGCCTTTCTGGACACCCAAGGTCACCTTGACATAAAAACAAGGACATTATAGAATACATACCAGCAATAAAAAACATAAAAACACCAGATTTATTAAACAGTACAAAGATAATTAAAAGCTAAATGCTAGTTCAAACAAATGGGTTATAAAAAAGTATACTAAAATATACTCTTTTTTTACCACGGCTCCTTCAGAAATTTAGATTCTTGCGACGTTTCTAAGTTGAAAGTATCTCCAAGAATCAACAAAAAACCTGAAGTTTAACTGAAAACACAACAGTCGGTTAGAATAGCGGAGAAATTGTGATAAATGTTGTAAACCACAGACCCTGCAGAGGCGGGAAAATGTGGAGCTACGATAAGCTGCTGCTGCTGCTTCCTTTGTGTAGCCTAAATACAACGGAACATTTTTATAACCGAAATACAACAGAAGGAAAAAATGCACAACTGTCCAGTGTGTTCATCTCAATTCTACACTGAGAACGTTCTTATAACCGAAATGTAACGGAAGAAAATAGACATTAACAGCCGATACGCATTTAAATACAATGAAATATTAAGTACTAATAATTGGATCAAAGAAAACACAACAGCCGCGCGTATTTCTGAGTCTTTCTAAAACAGAAATACTTACAAAGACGAACTTTTTCCAAGCTTCAAATCACATAAGCAACTGTTGTCAAGGTTACTGCGAGAAGGACGTCAAAGATAGTTTGGTCGTAAGAACGCTCACTCCGTCACGTTTTACGGTTATCTGTGTAATTACAAGACTTTGATGAACACCGTGTTATTGTAGACTTAATAGGTAACATTATAGTTACGTTATTTTATTAATGATGGGTTTTGTGGGTTGTAGGTCTGAAGCATGAAGCTCCAGGGCTGAAAGTAAGACAATGTTATGCTATTCGGTCAAGTTCTGGAATATAGTTTGACGGAAATGAGCTACATCAATAAGTAGGTAGTGAAGTTCACAATACGCTAATTGCACAGCTAAATTTATTCTAAGAATGGGTAAAAAAACGTCGGCTTTGAAATTGAATTTTAGTGTGACATATTAACCTTGGACATATTGTATTTGTAGAAACATGACCAAGTGAGAGTTCTTAGGACCAAACTATCTTTGACGTGTTTTCTCCGGTAACCTTGTCAACAATAATTTAATCAGGAGAAAGTAAGAGACTCAAGAACAGAGAATGAACATTAGATGGTTTTTAGCTTGGAAAACTTCCATCTTTATGTTTTAGGAAGACACGTGGACATGTTGTTTTGGTCTTTGGTTGATAAAATGTAGAACAGTGAACAAAGTTTGATTCCTGCTGGGCTGGATCATCTGAGTCATCATTACATTGATTCCTCTGTGTTATTGAACTCATTGATGGACCTTTTCTCATTGTTACACCAGTAAATCTTCTTTTAAAGCTTTTAAAACGATGGTGAAACTTAATTTCTTCCTCTGATGGTTTGTCTTCTTGGCCACTATGTGGTGGGTTTGTGTAGAAAGTAGATGGAAAGAGTTGAGCTGATGACCCAGCAGGGTGAAAGGTCATCTGGTCACAGAGGAGATCTACTGGGAGAACTGGCTCTGGACGTACCGACCAGAACCTGAACTGGACGCTACAGCTGAAACATAAAGAGAGAAAGTGCTAAGGACAGAGAAACAACTGACAGTGTCCGGGTTTCTCGAGTGCCTCCCATTTTGGTTTAGCAGTAATATTACGTGAAATTACCTGTAAAATGAATCATATAAAGTAACTAACAGTAGAATTGAACGTCTTTAAGATCCATAGGTTGTTTTTATTTTGTGTGTAATGCAAACTTTGCTTTAATCCTATTATTTTTGTGTTTAATCATAAGAAATCAAAGTCACAATCGTAGGCAGACAGAGAGTCAATGGGAAAAGAAGAGCAGGATTCCTGAAAAACAAGACAGTAAGTGTCCAGCCTGCAGAGTTCAAAGAATAAAGTCTAACAGAGATTCTGGAGAATAGGAACAAAATGGGTTTTTATTTCCCCATGTTTTTCTATTGTTATTTCTAGGTAGGGTTTGTGTGTCCCAGTGATCCTAGCAGCTCTGCTGTCTGGGGCTTCATGCCCTGTAGGGCCACCAAGGCAGACGGGTCCTAGGAACCAGACCAGGCGCAGCCTGAAGACCCTGATGGTGGAGACGACCAGGCGTTCAATCGCCTGGAGGAGGGTCACCGGGGCCCCTCTGGAGCCAGGCCTGGACCCGGGGCCCCTCTGGAGCCAGGCCTGGACCCGGGGCCCCTCTGGAGCCAGGCCTGGAGGTGGGGCCCCTCTGGAGCCAGGCCTGGACCCGGGGCCCCCTCTGGAGCCTGGCCTGGAGGTGGGGCCCCTCTGGAGCCAGGCCTGGACCCGGGGCCCCCCTCTGGAGCCTGGCCTGGAAGTGGGGCACCTCTGGAGACAGGCCTGGACCCGGGGCCCCCTCTGGAGCCTGGCCTGGACCCGGGGCCCCTCTGGAGCCAGGCCTGGACCCGGGGCCCCCCTCTGGAGCCTGGCCTGGAAGTGGGGCACCTCTGGAGACAGGCCTGGACCCGGGGCCCCCTCTGGAGCCTGGCCTGGACCCGGGGCCCCTCTGGAGACAGGCCTGGACCCGGGGCCCCCCTCTGGAGCCTGGCCTGGAGGTGGGGCCCCCTCTGGAGCCTGGCCTGGACCCGGGGCCCCCCTCTGGAGCCAGGCCTGGAGGTGGGGCCCCCTCTGGAGCCAGGCCTGGACCTGGGGCCCCCTCTGGAGCCTGGAGGTGGGGGCCCCCCTCTGGAGCCTGGCCTGGACCCGGGGCCCCCTCTGGAGCCTGGAGGTGGGGCCCCCTCTGGAGCCTGGAGGTGGGGCCCCCTCTGGAGCCTGGAGGTGGGGCCCCCTCTGGAGCCTGGAGGTGGGGCCCCTCTGGAGCCTGGACCCGGGGCCCCCCTCTGGAGCCTGGAGGTGGGGCCCCTCTGGAGCCTGGCCTGGACCCGGGGCCCCCCTCTGGAGCCTGGAGGTGGGGCCCCCTCTGGAGCCTGGAGGTGGGGCCCCCTCTGGAGCCTGGAGGTGGGGCCCCCTCTGGAGCCTGGAGGTGGTGCCCCTCTGGAGCCTGGACCCGGGGCCCCCCTCTGGAGCCTGGAGGTGGGGCCCCTCTGGAGCCTGGACCCGGGGCCCCATGGCCAGCGCCTGGTGGCCATGGGGCCGTTACCCACGGGGCCGGTTGGGCTCAGCCCCAAGAGGAGACCTGGGCCCACTGCCTCTGGGCCCCCCAGCTGTCGGAGGGGCCACAGGGGTCGGGTGCTGTGCGTTGGGGGCGTCAGCCGAGGGAGGCGACCCTGGAGGTCAGATCCTCGGCTGCAGAAGAAGAGACAACAATGTTTAAAATGAATGTTTGTAAATATTGTATTTCATGTATGTGTATCAGGTGACTGATCATTATTCTTTTAATGTATTCTTGAAATATTTCCTTATGTTTTTGTGATTTTCTTCTTCTCTTGTTCCTCCTCAAAACGAGCTAAAGACTAAAAGGAGCTGCTTTGATTGTTATTGTTAATTTTTCATCCTGATCTTCATGTTTCAGTTCATTTAACTCGCAGAGAGAAACTATGAATATAGAATAGATGGTGAGTGTCGCCCTCTAGTGGCTCAAACCTGTAATTCGACTCTTTGAGGTTCTGAACTGCAGGAAGTTTGACTTTGATCCAGAAAAACTTCCTCCTCTGTGTTGATTAAACCTGGACAGTCCAAGAGTTCAACTCGAAATGTTAACTGATGGCAGCGCGTCTCCATGGCAACAGCAGAAACAAACACACAAAAATCCCTCCGACTCGCTTCCTTTCTTCAGAAACGCTGCAGTTCCCAGAAACAGACACATTTATTTTAACCATCTGGACGTTTTCTAATCTAACCTCAAATAAATATTATCTCTCATTTACTGCAGTTTCACCTTTTCAGCCACACATTTAATCAATAAATCTAAAATTAATCACAGTAAAAACTCTGATTCTGAAGAGTTTGAGATTATATTTGTCCGTCAGTCAGTTATAATTTATTTAAAAAGTTAATTTTGTCCCATGAATTAAGTCCTGGTGTGTTTTAGCGCCACCTGCTGTTCATGAACCAAACCACATGCCCGTTTCCCCGCAGCAGCGATGACCTTTTGACCTTTCACCTCCGGTAAACAGCAGTTCTGTTTAAACAGACAAAGATTAAAAACTTTACCAGTTTTTATCAGATCTGAGTTCAGATGAAGGGGTGAGGTGATGAAGGAGTGAGGTGATGAAGAGGTGAGGTGATGAAGGGGTGAGGTGATGAAGAGGTGAGGTGATGAAGGAGTGAGGTGATGAAGAGGTGAAGTGATGAAGAGGTGAAGTGATGAAGGGATGAGGTGATGAAGGGATGAGGTGATGAAGGAGTGAGGTGATGAAGAGGTGAGGTGATGAAGGGATGAGGTGATGAAGGGGTGAAGTGATGAAGAGGTGAGGTGATGAAGGGATGAGGTGATGAAGGGATGAGGTGATGAAGGAGTGAGGTGATGAAGAGGTGAAGTGATGAAGAGGTGAGGTGATGAAGAGGTGAAGTGATGAAGAGGTGAAGTGATGAAGGGATGAGGTGATGAAGGGTGAAGTGATGAAGAGGTGAGGTGATGAAGGGATGAGGTGATGAAGGGGTGAAGTGATGAAGAGGTGAGGTGATGAAGAGGTGAAGTGATGAAGAGGAGGTGAAGGTGATGAAGGGTGAGTGATGAAGGGAGGTGTGAAGGATGAGTGATGAGGGATGAGGTGATGAAGGGATGAGGATGAAGTGAAGTGGAAGAGTGAGGTGATGAAGGTGAGTATGAAGGGATGGTGATGAAGAAGGTGATGAAGTAGTGATGAAGAGGTGAGGTGATGAGGATGAGGATGAGGGAAGTGTGGATGAAGGGATGAAGGGAGTGATGAAGGGATGAGGTGATGAAGGATGAGGTGATGAAGGAGTGAGGTGATGAAGAGGTGAGGTGATGAAGAGGTGAAGTGATGAAGAGGTGAAGTGATGAAGAGGGATGAGGTGATGAAGGGATGAGGTGATGAAGGGATGAGGTGATGAAGGAGTGAGGTGATGAAGAGGTGAAGTGATGAAGAGGATGAGGTGATGAAGGGGTGAAGTGATGAAGAGGTGAGGTGATGAAGGGATGAGGTGATGAAGGGATGAGGTGATGAAGGAGTGAGGTGATGAAGAGGTGAAGTGATGAAGAGGTGAGGTGATGAAGAGGTGAAGTGATGAAGAGGTGAAGTGATGAAGGGATGAGGTGATGAAGGGGTGAAGTGATGAAGAGGTGAGGTGATGAAGGGATGAGGTGATGAAGAGGTGAGGTGATGAAGAGGTGAAGTGATGAAGAGGTGAAGTGATGAAGGGATGAGGTGATGAAGGGGTGAAGTGATGAAGAGGTGAGGTGATGAAGGGATGAGGTGATGAAGGGATGAGGTGATGAAGGAGTGAGGTGATGAAGAGGTGAAGTGATGAAGAGGTGAGGTGATGAAGAGGTGAAGTGATGAAGAGGTGAAGTGATGAAGGGATGAGGTGATGAAGGGATGAGGTGATGAAGGCATGAGGTGATGAAGGAGTGAGGTGATGAAGGGATGAGGTGATGAAGAGGTGAAGTGATGAAGAGGTGCTGCTCCTTCTGATTGGACTAATAATTTAATCTTTTTCTATAATAATCGAGTTTAAATTATTCACTAATTTATTATTTTTTAATAATAAACCAAAATACCCAACAGGTTCTGGTTCAGTTGAAACTCAGTCAGACTCTGTCGGTCCAGTTTGGTGATTTTACTGATTCATCAACAGAAACTTTATGAGGTGAGATTTTACTGCCACTCAACAACAGCGCCCCCTGTGGTTCAGGTTGAACTCAGCCTGAACTCTAAAGGTTTTTAATACTTTATATTTTACTTCAGTGACAAACTGAGTAGCTCTGCTGCTGCAGCATCTGTGGTTTCCTGTCTGACTGTCTGTTTTACCCACTTTTCTTCACTGTCAAGGTCTGAACTTTGACTAGACCATTAAATCCCTGTGATTCTTTCCTCTTTCAGCCGTTTTGTTTTGTGTTTCCTGCTGTTTGGGATTCTTGTCCTGCTGATGACCCAGTTTAGTCCAGGCTTGAGCTGTTAGACAGATTATTGTTATGATTTAACAATAAAACCCATTCAGACTCAAAGTCTCATTTCTTTGTCAGTGTTCTGAACAAAAACAACCTTAAAATGTATAATCTGGGATCAACCACTGGATGTTGCCACTGGCGGAAACGACAAAGAGGATGACAGGAAGTAGTTGTAGTTGATGTTTTAATGCCTCACTTTGTAAACCAAGTTATTCATGTGTGATTTAAATTCCATTTCTCATTTAACTGAAACATCGAATTGACAGCATTGTGTTTAGTTGATGTTAGCTGAACACCAACCAGGTTTAGCACACATTAGTAATGGAAAGGCAGCTAATGATGCTCATCGGTTCATCGTTAGCATTTCAGCAGCAGCTTGTTTCCAAGTTAGTCTGTATTTTTACCACAGCTGGACTGATTCTTGTCAAGTTTCCAAAGAAACCTTTGGTTTTTCCGCTGGTGGAGGTGCAGAAACCTCCTGCTGCTTCTGGTGAAATTCACCAGGTTATCTGGTAGCAGCACAGATAACCTGCTGGCACCAGATTATCCAGATTATCCTCAGCAGACTGTGTTGGACTCGTGTTTTCTGCGTTTGGACAGAGAAACCTGCAGCCCGTTTTTTTCCCATGTTTTGCTCAGACGGCGGCTGATTGCAGATGATCGTTTTTGCTGCTGCAGAGTTTTAAAAATGCTGCTTCTGCTGCACCAGCGGCTCATAAATATTAAGATGTTTTCCACAGAGATGAGCAGGAAGTTGTCTACGCCTCATTTCCTTTGACACCTGCCCAGTACATTGATGACTGAACATGGAAACATGAACCTCCAGGCGACTGAAACCAACTCAGAGTCAGACTGTGGAGGAAACATCAACGTGTGGAACCAGAAAAAAAAAACATGTTTTTGTTGTTTTCCTTTGGCTGAATGACGTTGTGTTGATTTATTGCCAATAAAGTGATCATATTTTCACCGTTTGGTCTCATGTTGTCGTTTCGGTCCTGCAGCTGAAGTGTCTCTTCACCCTCTTCAGGATGTGTGTTTTTTCCGACCACAGGTTGAAGTGTTGAACCCTGACAGAAAGCGTGTGGCCTTCACTTCCTGCTGCCCACACGCAAACACAAACAGAAAGGTCTTCATCTGTTTACAAAATACATGTTTTTATTGTTTAACAGGAGGAAAAACGTAAATCGATGTCAAATAAAAGTTCTGCTTTTGGTGTTTCATTTGAAACTTGTTCACTTTCAAGTTTTCTTAAAGGTCATTGAATTGCAGCATAAACTTGTTCAGATGAAACTTTTATTTTCTGGTTTTTAAAGTTTGGTCTGGTAAGTTTTCTGTTGATTTGCAGAAAACTGAGGCGCCGCTTCAGCATCACCAGTGGAGGAAACCAGTGGAGGAAGTGGGAGGTTTCTGGTCTCTGGTTCCTGCTCACCGTTCTGAACTCGGTTTTACTGTAAGTCAAGATGGAAATGGTTTTTCTGCGTCTGCTGTGTGAGTAAAACATGTTTTCAATGTCTGGATTATGGTTTCTATTGATAAAACAGCTTAAATTAAGGGATTTGTTGAGCTGATTAGACAGGAAGTTGGAGGTCAAAATGTAAAAATGACTTTATTGATAATGTTTCTGTTGTCTGACAAAACTAACCTCGTTGTTTCTCTGTAGTTCTGACCTCTTTGCTGTGCAGCTCGACACATCAAGGTCAGTAAACTTTAGAGAAAATCTACTTCCTGGTTGCTACGGTGACACGAAGCATCAGGCGAACGTCCTCTCAGGCTGAGTGTGGGTTAAAATCACATCGCATGATTTATTCATGGCAGTGGTGTGAACTAAACGTGTTTCTGATTAGGATGAAGTTTAATTTGCTTTCTTGTTTCTAAGAGTTGCCTTTGTGTCACTTCTGCTCTGAAACGGACCTGAAACCAGGACAATAAAACAGGATGAGAGTCCTGGTGAGGTCACAGCGTGACGAGCCTCTAGTCAGAGAAAATGTCAGCTTCACAGTCTGATCATATTTCAAGAGGCAGGATTAAGCTTGTTTGATGTAATGTGTAACCAGCTGGTATCAATAGAAACCAGCGGGGGTGTGAGGTGACTGCTTGTCTTCAGGATGCTGCTCTGAGAAAGACTCTCTGGATTTACCTTTAATCTGTGAGATTATGACTCAAATGTCCCCAAAATGAGAGGATCTGTCATTGGTTGGAGGTCTGAGCGGAGTCCCTGCTCTGGATCCGACTGACCCTCCTCCCAGTGGGAACGGGTCGATCTGGTCTGGGAACCGCAGACCACCCACCTGAACCCCGACCTCAGAGCAACTACTGACCCTTTGCTGCTTCGAGACCTAATAATGCCGACAGGAAGTGGCTGATGGTTCCCAAGTCGTTGTGATTTGTACTTCTTGTTGATGCTAAGCTAACATGTCAGTGGAAGCAGCTCACCTGGTTTACTAGAGTTTGAACAAGTTATCTTAACCAATGACGTTTGTTGATTTGGTCATGATCAACTTCAGCTGAGTTTATACCACTAAGAAGCAGCAACATGCCGCTTTACATGATGGTGGGCGTCTTCTGCACACCTGCTGATGATTAGATGGTTACCTTCTCCATGACGCTAATCTCTCCTATTTATGAACTGTATGAATGTTCATGTTCTCACCTTATAAAAGTGTTTGCTCGAAACACGAGGGCTGTCAGCTCTTGTCGGCTGTATCGCCTCATCTAAAGGTTTTCGATAAAATGAGAGGTTTGGTTTGCATCCTTGTCTGTTTGTGCAGCCGCTGAGCAGCGTCTTATGAGCATTTTTAAAGTGATTTAAACTAAATAAAAGTGAATTTAGTCTATCGAAACACAGTGATAATGGAGAGGACCACTTACAAACGGTTAATAGTCCATAATCCAGAAGCAATGAACTCCTGACAGAACCGTCAGACAGGAGTCCTGAAGTTCGGCTGTAAGCCTTGATCAGAGTTTCTCTTCCTTCCTTTGCAGCTCGTCTTGTTGTGGATTTCAGCTCCTCTCAGCTTTTCGAAGGAACCCGGGTGACTCTGAAGTGTGAGGCGGACGACGGATCTGAAGGATGGACCGTGAAGAGAAACACAACCAAACGCCAGTCAACATGTGGAGACGGCTGGGGGAAAAGGACCAACTCCTCCTGCACCATCGAATTCCTCTTTATACAGGACTCTGGTGTTTACTGGTGTGAGTCTGGATCCTCCATCAGCAGCAGCACATGAATCTCACTGTTGGTAAGATCAGACTGTGGAGTTAGTGTTGCTGTGTGTAAATGGATGAGATGCTGTAGTTTGTCTCTGTGTTGAGGTGGATCAGTGATCCTGCAGAGTCCTGTCCTCCCTGTGATGGAGGGACATGACGTCACGTTACGATGCCACAATAAGACTTTCTCCAACCTCCCAGCTGCTTTCTACAAAGATGGCGTCTTCATTGGCAATGAGTCTTCAGGAATCCTGACCCTCCGTGTCTCCAGCTCTGATGAAGGTCTCTATAGGTGCAGCATCAGCGGTCAGGGAGAGTCTCCATCCAGCTGGATCTGGGTCATAGGTGAAAGAATCCATCCATCCATCCATCCATTGTCCTACACCCTTGTCCCTTAATGGGGTCGGGAGGTGCTGGTGCCTATCTCCAGCTAGCGTTCCGGGCGAGAGGCGGGGTCAGGGGTCGCCCTGGACAGGTCGCAAGTCTGTCGCAGGGCAACACAGAGACACACACAGGACAAACAACCAGCACACACACCTAGGGGCAATTTAGACAGACCAATTAACCTGACAGTCATGTTTTTGGACTGTGGGAGGAAACCGGAGTACCCGGAGAAAACCCACCATGCACAGGGAGAACATGGAGACTCCATGCAGAAAGACCGGGAATCGAACCCAGAACCTTCTTGCTGCAAGGCAACAGCTCTACCAACTGCACCACTGTGCAGCCGGTGAGAGAATCAGACTAATCAAACTACACAAACCATTAGATTGTACCAACCCAACCAATGAGCTGCTGTCTCTCAGATGATAGATGAGGTTCCTTCTGCATGTTGCCTCTCAGCTCCTGGTGAACTCAGAGCATTACTTTAAAATGTGTTTTATCTACAGCCCAACCTCCAGCCACCCCGCCGTCCTCCGGAGCCGCGCCCTCCGCCTCGGGCCCCCTGCAGCTCACATACACTGTGCTGCGCCACCTGGTGGTGTTCTGTCCGTACTTCATCTCCACCATCATCATGGTGTCGTTGTATCAACCCAGACCGTTAGGTAACTCTTTAACTTTCTCATCAAAGAAGAAATTCTGACTCACAATAACATCAGAGTTGACTGTTTGTGTTTTAATACTTTCCATGTCTTTGACAGCAGAAACCAACCTGGAAAGTTCCCCACCCACAGAGTCTGAGCCGGGAACAGAGGTCAAGGTCGAGGTTACCGCAAAGAATTATGGTTAAATGCAGAGACAATGTTCCTGTCAAAATGTATATTTCATGATCAGTTTATTAAGCTTTCAAAGATACTGAAGCTTCCCTTTATTCTGAAGAGGAAACCATGTTCCTTCAACATGTCAGAGACTGTAAATACGAGATGCAGGTTGTACACCATAAAGGAGAAAAACTCAGAAAGTTTCTAAAATAAAAAGTATTATGAGAATAACACAGTGTCATCTGCATAGAGGAGAATCCTTATGAGGAAAACTCAGTTTCACAGGTAAACTTTGGCGTGTTAAAGCGACACCTGCTGCTCATGTTTTGACATGTTTTTATCGTTTATAGCAGTGGTTTCCAAACTATTTCTGAGACCCCCCCCCCCCCACCTACCTATGACTTACAAATAGCTGTCTGGTTGAACGATGTGTGTGAGTGAATGGGGTGGGGGGGGGTCGGAATCAACTTTTTGGGGGGCAAAATGAATGCAAGTAGCTGAACATAGACAACATCGGTGGCCTGCAGGCTACTTGTTAACAAGCTTAAGGTGATGTGTTGATATTAGCTGGCTAGTCATCTTTTAGCTAACATTACCTGAATCCAGCAACGGTTAGTTTTGGCGACAAACTGTAAAGTTCTTTGCATTTTGCTGGTTTGCTGCCATGATTCTAACTCACCTGTAGCTCCGCCCAGCAGCATCTGGTCTCCTTCAGGTGGAAACCCAGCATGTAGCGTCATGTTGCGTTTAAAGGCGGCTCGGAAAAACAGGTCACCACATGTTAACAACGGATGAAACAGTTTTAACTGCTGATAAAAGTGACAGAGGACACAGACATGGGGAGTTTGACACAGGAATAACAGAGAGTTGGTCATTCTCAAGTAAAACTCAGCGCATACAGCGATCAGGTTTTTTTGTTTTTTCATCCAGACGGTTTCCCGCGTCCCCCCTGCAATGGCACGGCGCCCCCTCTAGGGGGCGCGCCCCACAGTTTGGGAGCCTCTGGTT
The DNA here is from genome assembly GCA_033032245.1 of Poecilia picta. Lineage (NCBI taxonomy): Eukaryota > Metazoa > Chordata > Actinopteri > Cyprinodontiformes > Poeciliidae > Poecilia > Poecilia picta. The sequence goes on along the minus strand of CM065370.1, from coordinate 27,058,584 downwards.
TATAATGAATTTAAAATATGATGACCTAATATTATTTGTTTTAATATTTAATGTGTTCATAAAAAAATAGACATTTATACAACTGAACTTTTACTCTTTTTTACGCACAAATGGGATCATAACTTGGAGGATTGAGAACTTAACTGGTTATAAGCAACTCTAAACAGGATGGTTTTAATTTGAGACTTAAAGCCTCTCGGTGTTTCAGATACACCAGGACAAATTATAATAATAATAATATAATTATAATAACAATAATTATATAATAATGACAAATTATTTGAAATGTCCAAATTCCCCCAAACATAAATAACTACATTTTAAAATTATAAATAACATAATTCCTTCAAATGAGTTCTTAAGAGAGAGATTTAATTTTAGTGTAGAGAATTGTGGTTTTTGTACAACTACACATTTGTTTTATGAATGTAAAGAAGTATTAAACTTATGGGATCAACTTTGCAACTTTCTGTCTAATAAGAAAATGAATTTGGATTTTGTTTCCTTACCAAACATTCAATTCGGCTAAAGAAAAAAATCTGGAATATTTAGTCAGTGTTCTGATTATTGTAAAATATCATATCCATAAATACCGTCATGAAAAATGCTCCTTCTCAATCAGCTCTCTTAAAAACGAGCTTTCTATTTTAAAAGTTGTCTAAAAAAGATGCAGAATTTAAATGCAGCAAAATTGTATGAATTAATGAAAGATTTTTAGTTTGTAGCCCCTAAACACGTCTTTTTCTCTCTTTTTTGTTTTTTAAATCCTTTTATTTCATCATTTAACTGCCTTTCCTTTCATCCTTCTGTTAATTTAGTATTTTCAATAATTTTAGGGTTTTTTTCTTGAGACATTGTAATTATTGTGATTTGTAAACTTTAGGAGCTGTGATCTCTGTTCGTTTGTTCTTCATAAGTTGTTGTTGAGTTTCTGTCATTGTTATTCTAATAAAAAAATGGACAAAAGTTAAACTCCAATCTAAATATTTAGTGTTTAACGTTTGGTGACGTAATGTAAACTGAGTGACCACGTGACCCACTGGCAGCCAATGAGCTGCAGCTCCTCAGACGGAAGTTGTTTTGCTGTATTTTGACACATTTAAAAGCAGTAATTTAACTTCAACAGCCCAGTTCTGCTCGCTGCTCCTCTGGGCCGTGCAGGTACCGATGGGATCCGGTTCCGGTGACCCAGAAGGCCCAGCGAGGCCCAGCAGAGTGTCGCTATCAGGGAGCCGGTCCGTCTGGCGGAACCAGCAGAACAGCAGACAGCAGGGACCGAAAGGCGAAGCGGTAAAACCGACCCGGTCCGGACGGTTCGGCTCGGCGCGGCGGCCCGTTTAATGAACCGAACCACATTTCACAAACATCCAGGACCAACGACCCGCGGCGGAGAGGTCCGACAACTACACGAACCGAGCCGAACCCGCCCGGTACCGGCCGGCTGCCCACCGGCTTCCTGTCATTTAACACAGAAACGTCTCCGGTGTCACGTAAAAAACCACCGGAATGTTGGAGAAAAGGTCCAAAAGGCCGAACCGGTACCGCTGCTGATGTGGAGAGAGCGGCGGCCGGCGGCGCCTCTAGGACCCTGCAGCCGACAGCGGACACGGCTTCCGCTGGGCCGGGTGGCGCTTCCGCCCCCTGGTGGCCAGGAGGAGAAACACCAGGCGAACTGAGCGCGGTTCTCTTTATTTATCATTTTATTATTCAATTACACATTTCAACAGAGTTTACAGAGTATTATTTTAATATTTCACTTTTTCCTCAACTAGGTAACAACCAAAGAACTTTTTACACAAGATCTGATAAATGTTTGTATCAGAAACAAACAAAAAACCAAAAATAAAAAGCAGTAGCTCTCATTGAAATGTGAAAAGATGTAATTCAGGATAATTAATCACTGTTACAGTAAAGGCAGGAATAATCGACTGGGTTTTAACATTGATTTATAGAAAGTAAAAGAATAAAATTAAACCTTTATTTATTTTCTGTGATCTGTATCTGTTACATTTTTGCACTTTCTTGTAAAATATATTTTCTCACAGATTTAACAATTTTCCATTTTTAAAGTTTCTCTTTCAGTTCAAGTGGCAACTGAAGATGTTACAGAGGCCATAATACACAGTCATATTCAATAAATTAGAATATTATTGAAAAGTTAGTTAATAATAATCACTATTTGAAATGAAATTTATGGACTAAATAACAGATTGATGTTTTCAATCCTTTATTCCAGTTAAGACTTACGGCTAATAGTAAAAATAACATTTAATATTAGAATATTACATTATTAGGCCAATAAAAACACATTTTTAATCCAGAAATGTGAGTTTAATGAAACGTGTTTAAGGTTTTTGTTTCCATAAACATGATGGGTGCTGCTGTTCATGAAGCTGAACAAACGGATTAAACTAGATATAGATTTAAATATAAGAGTCACAGAAACAAATCAAACATCTGATTATTAATAAAGAATTTGTTAAATTGCTTTACAGAGACGATCAGATTTTGAATGGCGACCTCCACGATGTAACTCCCATCATCCGCCACCAGGTGGAGCTATAACATGTCCGCTGATCTCCACCCGGAGTTTAAACTGTCAGATCCTCAAATAACTGATGTTTCCAGACTTTTTCCAAGTTGGAGTCAAGTCACGTCTCTAGTAATAATTTTACAAAGCTTTAATAATTTTATTTAAAGTGTTTTTTACATTTTAGCACCAAGATATGCAAGAGGAAAAACTCTGTTGTAATGCGTGAAACTTCCAGCAGGGGTCGCTTCTGCATCTTTAAATTCACCAGAAAACTTTAAACATAAATACGAAATTAGAAACTTTATCCTCCTCATATGACGTCATGGGATCGTCAGCAGAAACCAGAGAAGAAGAGAACCTGTTTGGTAATGACAGCGTTAGCAGGAGGAACCGGCTGTAGATCACAGGCTGAGTCCAGATGGGTTCTGGTTCTGGTTCTGGTTCTGGTTCCGAGCAGCAGATGTTGGACATGAATCATCAGGAAGCCCCGCCCTCCTGCTGCGTCACGACCACCTACTGCATTTACCCTCTGAACATCTGTTTGATTTAATAAATCATAAACATGAGCTTTAAACCAGCAAGAACAAAAACTCAGTCAATTTAATATTTATTATCTGTTTTTTAATATTAAACATTAAATTAAAGATATTGTATCAGTTATTTATCAGGTAAATGAATAAAAATAAAAATTTGACTCACCATTACAGCTCAATAACTAAATTATCAAAATAGCATCAGTCACACATCCAGCCAATCACCTTGAGTCTAGCAGTGTTAGCCCCGCCCACCCACTTTAAAGGTAAAGCAAATAATGTAAAATGATTGTAAAAATACTGCAGCTCAATGTTTTTATCATGATGAATTCAAAACGAGTTTCATAAGTTTTGCATCAATTTGTTTATTAGAAATTATAAAATGTTTGCATTTGTGTTACATTTACTAATTTAATGAGTAAACACTGATTATTTTGGTTCCTATTATATAAAATACAAACATTTGAGGTAAAATATGAATATAAACCACCAGATTTACTCAGATTCACAGAATTATTCTCACTTTGAGAGAAGAGCTGATTAAAAAGAGAAACAGGTTTATTATGTCACAGTTTTTATATGCATAAACATTTTACAGTAACATTTTATGAATAAACATTATTTAAAGCTGATTATTTAACAATGTTTTACCATTTGGTCTGAAAACTGTCAACATTATTATTATTTCACTTCTGTTTGGTGGTTTAAATAAATAAATCGTTCCAATGGGAGCTCAGTCACAGTAGCTCCTCATATTTTATCCAAACAGGAACCAGAACCAAAACAGGGCGGGACTTAGGGTCACCATGGAAACAGCAGTGATGGCGGAAGAAGAAGCCGTTTGTGTTCAGTCGGAGTTTTTCCTCCACCTGCACCTCACCGACCTCTGGGGCTTCCTCCTCACTGCTTCCTGCTGACCTCAGAGTGACCCGAGGTCACCCTGAGGTCAGCAGGTCACTCTGACCTCGGGTCACCCTGAGGTCAGCAGGAGGCGACGTTTTAAAAGTAACGCAAACGACCAAACCAAACATCAATAAACCTGATCTGAGCATCCAGGTCTGCAGCCAGAGACGGAAACGTCTCTAACCAATCAGAAAACAGCACACCGGCCCTTTAAATGACACCCGCTGATGATGTCATCGACACGCCCTCGTCGTGTGACTCATCAACGCAATTGGCTCTTCGTCGGGTCTTCGCTCGGCTTCAGAGGTGCAGAATCATCATCTTCATCACACATCATCACCTCATCATCACTCATCATCTTCATACCTCATCATCTCATCCTCATCACCATCCATCTTCACACCATCATCATCTTCATCACATCACCATCATCATCATCATCATCACTCATCATCATCATCACTTCATCATCATCACTTCATCATCATCACCATCATCATCATCATCACATTCATTCATCACCATCATCTCACTCACCATCATCATCTTCATCATCATCACCATCTTCATCATACATCATCACATCATCTTCAATCACATCTCATCACTCACTCATCATCATCATCTCATCATTCATCACCACCTTCATCATCATCTCATCATCTCACATATCATCATCACTTCACTCTCACCTCATCATCATCACTTCATCTCATCTCATCATCATCACTCATCATTCACTTCATCTCACATCATCATCTCACCATCATCATCATCATCACTTCATCGTCACCATCATCATCATCACCATCATCATCATCACTTTCATCACTTCATCATCATCCATCATCATCACTCATCATTCACTTCATCATCATCATCATTCATCGTCACCTATCTATCATCACTCATCATCACATCATCATCATCACTTCTCATTCATCATCATCACCATCATCATCATCTTCATCTTCATCATCATCACCATCATCATATCACTTTCATCGTCACCATCATCATCCATCATCATCACTTTCTCATCATCATTCATCATCACATCATCTCATCATCTATCACTTTCATCTCATCACATCATCATCACACTTCATCATCATCATCACCTCTCATCATCATCACTTTCATCTTCATCATCCTCATCATCATCACACTTCATCATCACATCATCATCATCCATCATCACATCTCATCATTCACATCACACTTTCATCATCATCACTTTCATCATCACCATCATCATCATCATCATCATCATCATCATCACCTATCATCTATCATCACCATCATCATCACTTTCATCATCATCATCACCATCGTCATCATCACTTTCATCATCATCATCATCACCATCATCATCATCACTTTCATCATCACCCATCATCATTAATCATCTATCATCACATCACATCATCATCATCACTTTCATCATCATCACCATCATCATCATCACTTTCCATCATCATCACTTTCAATCATCATCACTCATCATCATCACTTTCACATCACCATCATCATATCATCATCATCCCATCATCATCATCATTTCACTCCATCATCATCATCACTTTCATCTCACCATCATCATCATCACCATCATCATCCTCAATCACTCATTCATCAATCATTCATCATCACATCATCATCATCACTTCATCTCCATACATCATCATCAATCACTTTATCATCATCATCCACCATTCATCATCATCATCATTTCATCATTCATCATCACTCATCATCATCATCACTTTCACATCTATCACCATCATCATCATCACTTTCATCATCATCACCCATCTTTCATCATCACATCATCATCATCACTTCATCATCATCACTTTCATCATCATCATCACTTTCATCATCATCATCATCACCATCATCATCATCACCATCATCATCACTTTCATCATCACCATCATCACCATCATCATCATCACCATCATCATCATCACCATCATCACTTTCATCATCACCATCATCACCATCATCATCATCACTTTCATCATCACCATCATCATCACCATCATCATCACTTTCATCATCACCATCATCATCATCACCATCATCATCATCACTTTCAACATCACCATCATCATCATCACTTTCATCATCACCATCATCATCTTCACCATCATCATCATCATCATCATCTCACCATCATCACCATCATCACCATCATCATCACCATCATCACCATCATCATGTGACTTACTTTGTCCACTGACTGCGTCTCCAAGGTAACCTGCGTCTGCCTCCAGCGCTGCCCACCTGTCCGGCTCCAGAGGGCGGAGCCATACCTGAAACAGCCAATCAGGATCAAGCGTTCACCCAGCGCCCTCCAGCAGCAGACTGGTTAGAGGTCAGAGGTCACGGCCGCTGCGGTACCTCTGGTCTCGTCCTTTCTTGCGGACGAACAGCTGCAGGACTCCCGCCTGATGCCCCGTCAGCCAATGGGAGAAGGAGAAGCAGGCGTCGCCATGGTTCCACGGAGGGAGAATCCGGACGGCCAATCGGGCGCCTCGGACGCTGCGCTGGCCGTCCTTCAGCTCCGGCACCGACAGGAACCGCCCGCCTGGGTCAGGACCAGAGTCACTCTGGGCCCACGTTGCTCCACGGAGCCGCCGGGCTCCAGGTGTCCCTACCTGCAGGAGCGTCCACAGACTCCCAGGACACGTCGCCGTCCCGCTCAGAGAGCCAGCTGCAGACGCCACGACTGAAGCTGCAGCGCAGATCACCGGCCGCTGCAGCAGAGCAACGGGGTCAGGGCAGGGGTCAGAGCAACAAGGGACAGGGCAACAAGGGACAGACAACAAGGGACAGGCAAAGGAAACAAGGAGCACAAGGACAGAGCAACAGGGACAGGGCAACGACAGAGAAACAAGAGACAGAGCAACAAGAGACAGAGCAACAAGGGACAGGGCAACGACAGAGAAACAAGAGACAGAGCAACAAGAGACAGAGCAACAAGGGACAGGGCAACGACAGAGAAACAAGAGACAGAGCAACAAGAGACAGAGCAACAAGGGACAGGGCAACGACAGAGAAACAAGAGACAGAGCAACAAGGGACAGAGCAACAAGGGACAGGGCAACGACAGAGAAACAAGAGACAGAGCAACAAGAGACAGAGCAACAAGGGACAGAGCAACGGGGTCAGGGCAACGGGGTCAGAGCAACAAGGGACAGGGCAACAAGGGACAGGACAACAAGGGACAGGGCAACGACAGAGAAACAAGAGACAGAGCAACGGGGTCAGAGCAACAAGGGACAGGGCAACAAGGGACAGGGCAACGACAGAGAAACAAGAGACAGAGCAACGGGGTCAGAGCAACAAGAGACAGAGCACAAGGGACAGAGCAACGGGGTCAGGGCAACGGGGTCAGAGCAACAAGGGACAGGGCAACAAGGGACAGGACAACGACAGAGAAACAAGAGACAGAGCAACAAGAGACAGAGCAACAAGGGACAGGGCAACGACAGAGAAACAAGAGACAGAGCAACAAGAGACAGAGCAACAAGGGACAGGGCAACGACAGAGAAACAAGAGACAGAGCAACAAGAGACAGAGCAACAAGGGACAGGGCAACGACAGAGAAACAAGAGACAGAGCAACAAGGGACAGAGCAACAAGGGACAGGGCAACGACAGAGAAACAAGAGACAGAGCAACAAGAGACAGAGCAACAAGGGACAGAGCAACGGGGTCAGGGCAACGGGGTCAGAGCAACAAGGGACAGGGCAACAAGGGACAGGACAACAAGGGACAGGGCAACGACAGAGAAACAAGAGACAGAGCAACGGGGTCAGAGCAACAAGGGACAGGGCAACAAGGGACAGGGCAACGACAGAGAAACAAGAGACAGAGCAACGGGGTCAGAGCAACAAGGGACAGGGCAACAAGGGACAGGGCAACGGGGTCAGAGCAACGGGGTCAGAGCAACGGGGTCAGAGCAACAGGGTCAGAGCAACAAGTGACAGGGCAACGACAGAGAAACAAGAGACAGAGCAACAAGGGACAGGGCAACGGGGTCAGAGCAACGGGGTCAGAGCAACAGGGTCAGAGCAACAGGGTCAGAGCAACAAGTGACAGAGCAACGGGGTCAGAGCAACGGGGTCAGAGCAACAGGGTCAGAGCAACAGGGTCAGAGCAACAAGGGACAGGGCAACAAGGGACAGGGCAACGACAGAGAAACAAGAGACAGAGCAACAAGAGACAGAGCAACCAGGGACAGGGCAACGACAGAGAAACAAGAGACAGAGCAACAAGAGACAGAGCAACAAGGGACAGAGCAACGGGGTCAGGGCAACGGGGGTCAGAGCAACAAGGGACAGGGCAACAAGGGACAGGACAACAAGGGACAGGGCAACGACAGAGAAACAAGAGACAGAGCAACGGGGTCAGAGCAACAAGGGACAGGGCAACAAGGGACAGGGCAACGGGGTCAGAGCAACGGGGTCAGAGCAACGGGGTCAGAGCAACAGGGTCAGAGCAACAAGTGACGGGCAACGACAGAGAAACAAGAGACAGAGCAACAAGGGACAGGGCAACGGGGTCAGAGCAACAGGGTCAGAGCAACAGGGTCAGAGCAACAAGTGACAGAGCAACAAGTGACAGAGCAACAAGGGACAGGGCAACGACAGAGAAACAAGAGACAGAGCAACAAGGGACAGGGCAACGGGGTCAGAGCAACGGGGTCAGAGCAACAGGGTCAGAGCAACAGGGTCAGAGCAACAAGAGACAGAGCAACAAGGGACAGGGCAACGACAGAGAAACAAGGACAGAGCAACAAGAGACAGAGCAACAAGGGACAGGGCAACAAGGGACAGGGCAACGGGGTCAGAGCAACGGGGTCAGAGCAACGGGGTCAGAGCAACAGGGTCAGAGCAACAAGTGACAGGGCAACGACAGAGAAACAAGAGACAGAGCAACAAGGGACAGGGCAACGGGGTCAGAGCAACGGGGTCAGAGCAACAAGGGACAGGGCAACAAGGGACAGGGCAACGGGGTCAGAGCAACGGGGTCAGAGCAACAGGGTCAGAGCAACAGGGTCAGAGCAACAAGTGACAGGGCAACGACAGAGAAACAAGAGACAGAGCAACGGGGTCAGAGCAACAAGGGACAGGGCAACAAGGGACAGGGCAACGGGGTCAGGACAACGGGGTCAGAGCAACAGGGTCAGAGCAACAGGGTTAGAGCAACAAGGGACAGAGCAACGGTGTCAGAGCAACAGGGTCAGAGCAACAGGGTCAGAGCAACAAGGGACAGGGCAACAAGGGACAGGGCAACAAGGGACAGAGCAACAAGAGACAGGGCAACGGGGTCAGAGCAACAAGAGACAGGGCAACGGGGTCAGAGCAACAAGAGACAGAGCAACGGGGTCAGAGCAACGAGGGACAGAGCAACAGAGACAGAGCAACAGAGACAGAGCAACAAGGGACAGGGCAACGACAGAGAACAAGAGACAGAGCAACGGGGTCAGAGCAACAAAAGACAGAGCAACGGGGTCAGAGCAACAATGGACAGAGCAACGGGGTCAGAGCAACGGGGTCAGAGCAACAAGAGACAGGGCAACGGGGGTCAGAGCAACAAGAGACAGAGCAACGGGGTCAGAGCCAACAAGAGACAGGGCAACAGGGTCAGAGCAACAAGGGACAGAGCAACAAGAGACAGGGCAACGGGGTCAGAGCAACAACAGACAGGGCAACGGGGTCAGAGCAACAAGAGACAGAGCAACAGAGACAGAGCAACAAGAGACAGAGCAACGGGGTCAGAGCAACGGGGTCAGAGCAACAAGGGACAGAGCAACAGAGACAGAGCAACAAGAGACAGAGCAACGGGGTAAGAGCAACGGGGTCAGGAGCAACAAGGGACAGAGCAACGGGGTCAGAGCAACGGGGTCAGAGCAACAAGGGTCAGAGCAACAAGAGACAGGGCAACAAGGGACAGGGCAACGACAGAGCAACAAGAGACAGGGCAACAGGGTCAGAGAAAACAAGAGACAGGGCAAACAGAGACAGAGCAAGGGGTCAGAGCAACAAGGGACAGGGCAACGGGGTCAGAGCAACAAGAGACAGAGCAACAGAGACAGAGCAACAAGCGACAGAGCAACAGAGGACAGAGCAACAAGGGACAGGGCAACGACAGAGAAACAAGAGACAGAGCAACGGGGTCAGAGCAACGGGGTAAGAGCAACGGGGTCAGAGCAACAAGGGACAGAGCAACGGGGTCAGAGCAACAAGGGACAGAGCAACGGGGTCAGAGCAACAAGAGACAGAGCAACGGGGTCAGAGCAACGGGGTCAGAGCAACAAGGGACAGAGCAACAAGAGACAGGGCAACAGAGACAGAGCAACAACAGAGACAGAGCAACAGAGGGACAGAGCAACAACAGAGACAGAGCAACAGAGACAGAGCAACAACAGAGACAGAGCAACAACAGAGACAGAGCAACAGAGACAGAGCAACAGAGACAGAGCAACGGGGTCAGAGCAACGACATTTTGTTTTTGTTGGAGATCCATTTATGTTAATCCCAGTTTCCTCTCAGACTTTAATAATCCCAGTAAATGTGTTAAAAACAGAGAAATAAATGTTTTTTGTTCATCGGTTTAACAAATCAAATCCTGTCATTTAACTCCAGTCCATGTTTAAATAATTACTAAATTAGTTGACGATTACTTCAATAATCAATTACTCGTGATTGATCTGATCAATGGCTTCAGCCATAAATGATCCGGTTCACAGCATGTGGCATTTTTTTATAGACGACTTGATGACTAAGTGGCTCATTAGCTGCATGTTTCTCTGTGTTGAGGCAGATAAATGTGGCTCATCGTCTCCAGTTGTTCTAATTTTGACTGTAGATATGAGACTTTGGCCCAGCTGTTGTTTTCTTGCAGCTAATCTCTGGCTGCTTCATGTTCTGCTGTTTTAATCTGAGCAGAAACCCAGGCGGCGGTACCAGGGTCGTCCCGCGCCGCGTCCTGCGCCGTGTTCCCCAGCTCGATGTCAAACTCCCAGACCTGGTTTTGTCCAGGCTGCCGAGGAACTGAAGCACAGGAACAGACCACAGATTCATCTACTCTAACTACCAATAAACATTCATGTAGACATTTAAAGCTGCAGTGTGTAACTTTGATTAAAAAAGGGTTTTTGACATGTTTGTTAAAATTATAATTATTTCATGACAGAATGAGATAATCTGTGAAAAAGTCGAGCTCCTCTTCCTTCTGCCGGTAGTAACTGCAGAAATACGCCACAGACAGAATCAGCCAATCAGAGCCAGGAGGAGGATGTTAGCGCTGTCAATCACTCTCGTGTTCAACCCCTCCTCCTTTCTCTCTGCAACGTTACAGCTAGCTAACCACAGCACAGCCTGCTACAAATGCTAAGGCTAGTTAGCATAGCCACTGATGAGATGAATGGTGTTCCTGTAATGATTCTCTACCATTAGAACATTTAGCAGCACGTACATGAGCTTGATTGACAGCGATAAGATCCCCCTCCTGGCTGTGATTGGTTGTTTTTCTGGATATTTTAACTGATTATTTGTCTCATTCCAAACTGTCACAACATGGTGACGGTTTTAACAAACATGGAGGAAAAACATTTACGTAAAAGTTACACAGTGGGTCTTAAACGACCTAATCAATAATCAATTGACACATCTGGAAATTTAACTCTTTGCTAGTCTAGAACCAAACAGGCGGCCTCACTGTGAACGTCGCCTCTCTGTCTCTGCGTCACGTCCTTGTTGATCCGGTTGTTCAGCGTTGTCGTCACCGCGGCGCCGGTGGTGGAGGGCGGCGGCGCGGTTGCTATAGCAACAGCGGTCGTAGCAGGAAGAGGGGTGGGTGTGGCCGGGACGGCGGGCGGAGTAGTGGGGACAGTCGTTGCAGGCTTTGTGGTTGGGGATCTGGTTGTCATAGCGACAGCAGAGGCAGCCATTGAGGCGGTTGCTATGACAGTGGTCGTCAAGGCAGCGGTAGTTTGGAAAGCGGTGGAGGAGACGGTGGTAGAAGCAGAGGTGGAGGTGGGAACAGTGGTTGTAGTGGGAACGGTGGTTGTGGTGGGAACAGTGGTGATGGTGGGAACAGTGGTGGTGGGAACAGTGGTGGTGGTGGTGGTGTAGTGGGAACAGTGGTGATGGTGGGAACAGTGGTGGTGGGAACAGTGGTTGTAGTGGGAACAGTGGTGGTGGTGGGAACAGTGGTTGTAGTGGGAACAGTGGTGATGGTGGGAACAGTGGTGGTGGGAACAGTGGTGGTGGTGGTGGTTGTAGTGGGAACGGTGGTGGTGGGAGTTGTAGTTCTGGGTCTGTGTGGCTCCAAAGTCACTCTGAGGATCCCTGGAGAAGAAAAACCTGTAAGCTGATGAACAGAACTCAGCAAACGGCCTGAAGCTACAGGTTTTGAGTTTTTTCAGACATTTATTTGAATAAATTTCTTCTTCCTTGATTTCTTTAAAGGTCTACCCAGCTATCAGGACGCTAACCTTTAACTGTCTAGAGGTTTGGTGGTCGGGTTCTGAGGAGTCGGAACCATAGTTGGGTTTTTGAGTCGTTACCTTTGCAGCTGCCATCTTTACACCGACACTTTGGAGAGGAAGGATTCAGGGAGCAGAACGGCCCGAGTGTCTTTATCTGGACCGAAACAGAGCAAACATCTCTATGACGTTGTTATCTGATCATAACTACATCACTCTCAGGTAGTTTAATGTCAAAAGGAAAGTAGAAACTCCCAGTTCAGCCTGTACAAACTGGGGCTTCAGATTAAACTGGGGCTTCAGATTAAACTGGAGTTCAGATTAAACTGGAACTTCAGATTAAACTGGGTCTTCAGATTAACTGGACCGAAAACAGAGCAAACATCTCTATGACGTTGTTATCTGATCATAACTACATCACTCTCAGGTAGTTTAATGTCAAAAGGAAAGTAGAAACTCCCAGTTCAGCATGTACAAACTGGGGCTTCAGATTAAACTGGGGCTTCAGATTAAACTGGAGTTCAGATTAAACTGGAGCTTCAGATTAAACTGGGTCTTCAGATTAAACTGGGTCTTCAGATTAAACTGGGTCTTCAGATTAAACTGGAGTTCAGATTAAACTGGAGCTTCAGATTAAACTGGGTCTTCAGATTAAACTGGAGCTTCAGATTAAACTTCCGATTAAACTGGGGCTTCAGATTAAACTGGGTTTTAAGATTAAACTGGAGCTTCAGATTAAACTGGGTCTTCAGATTAAACTGGGGCTTCAGATTAAACTGAAGTTCAGATTAACCTGGGGCTTCAGATTAAACTGGGTCTTCAGATTAAACTGGGGCTTCAGATTAAACTGGGTTTTAAGATTAAACTGGAGCTTCAGATTAAACTGGGGCTTCAGATTAAACTGGGGCTTCAGATTAAACTGGAGTTCAGATTAAACTGGAACTTCAGATTAAACTGGGTCTTCAGATTAACCTGGGGCTTCAGATTAAACTGGGTCTTCAGATTAAACTGGAGTTCAGATTAAACTGGAGCTTCAGATTAAACTGGGTCTTCAGATTAAACTGGAGCTTCAGATTAAACTTCCGATTAAACTGGGCCTTCAGATTAAACTGGGGCTTCAGATTAAACTGGGTCTTCAGATTAAACTGGAGTTTCAGATTAAACTTCAGATTAAACTGGAGTTCAGATTAAACTGGAGCTTCAGATTAAAATGGAGCTTCAGATTATACTTCAGATTAAACTGGAGCTTCAGATTAAACTTCAGATTAAACTGGAGTTCAGATTAAACTGAAGCTTCAGATTAAACTGGAGCTTCAGATTAAAATGGAGCTTCAGATTATACTTCAGATTAAACTGGAGCTTCAGATTAAACTTCAGATTAAACTGGAGTTCAGATTAAACTGAAGCTTCAGATTAAACTGGGTCTTCAGATTAAACTGGAGCTTCAGATTAGACTTCAGATTAAACTGGAGCTTCAGATTAAACTGGAGTTCAGATTAAACTGAAGCTTCAGATTAAACTGGGTCTTCAGATTAAACTGGAGTTTAGATTAAACTGTAGCTTCAGATTAAACTGGATCTTCAAATTAATGGAGCATCAGATTAAACTCGAGCTTCTGGTTAAATTTCAGGTGAAATTTTTACTTTATTCTCGTGTTTGGACTGAAATCAAAGCCCAAATAAACAGAAGCTGTAAAACATGACAATTAGAAAAGATGGCCGCCCGACTACACTGACATCACTGATAAATGGAAATACAAGGAGCGAATCGGTGGGAAATATTCAACCATAAAAATCAAAAATTTGATTAATCAATCAAACAGATTGATCTCCCAGATCAATGAGACAGTGATTTTCTTTGCTCTTTGGTTTGGTCGTTATTAATCAGGTGATTTTGTAAAGGGAGTTGAAGCTCCCAGTAGTTTAATCTGTAAACAACTGAGCGTTTGTGGTTCTGCAGGTGAATCTCCGCTGAGCCTCACCGATGCAGGCGTAGCGCCCGGCGATGAACGTCAGCCTGAAGCCCAGGTGGCATTTACAGAAGAAGCTCCCGAACGTGTTGACGCACTTCCTGCGGCGCGGACAGGCGGCGCCCAGCGCGCATCATCGACGTCTGAGGAGAGGCCAGCCGGCGGTGAGGAAACGGAAACCAAGCCGGGTCCGACCCGCCCAGAACCCAACACTGACCCACACAGGAGCGGCGGTCCGGGCCCAGCCGTAACCCTGGAGACGGACAGGTGCACCGCACCTCGCCCTTCATCACCTCACAGCCGTACTGGCAGTTGGCATGGAAACAGGTCCGCACGTCTGAGAGCACGACATGGAAACAATTCAGGCAAGGAGTCGGGAGACGCTCAATCAATTAATCACGATTAATCGGTCAACAAAATGTCAACTAGGCCTGTTGCAACAAGCAATAAATCAATTAATCATATAATAATTTATATTTGCATGATTTCTCATTTCTTTCTACAAAATCTGGATGATAAAAGCCTGAAGGCGTTTAAGTTTTTAGCAGCAGATGCATAGTTTGCTACAAATGATCAATGTTCAATAAAAGAATGCTGTTAATCCAGTCTAGGCTATAAAATGAATTATTTATTTACATCTTTTAATGTATTTCTAATATTGTACTAAAAATTATAATTGAAAAATTAGCAGAATGTGCAATTTTTTGTCTGATTAACCAATTAATCGTCAGAATAATTGATTAATCGTCAGAATATCCAATTAATCGCCAGAATAATCGATTAATCGTCAGAATAATTGATTAATTGTCAGAATCACTGATTAATCGTCAGAATAACCAATTAATCGCCAGAATAATTGATTAATCGTCAGAATAATTGATTAATCATCCGAATAACCGATTAATCGTCAGAATAATTGATAAATCGTCAGAATAACCAAATAATCGCCAGAATAATCGATTAATCGTCAGAATAATTGATTGTCAGAATCATTGATTAATCGTCAGGATAACCAATTAATCACCAGAATAATTGATTAATCGTCAGAATAATTGATAAATCGTCCGAATAACCAATTAATCATCAGAATAATTGATTAATCGTCAGAATAATTGATTAATCAGAATAACCAATTAATCGTCAGAATAATTGATTAATTGTCAGAATTACCAATTAATCGTCAGAATAATTGATTAATCATCAGAATAACCAACTAATCACCAGAATAACCGATTAATCGTCAGAATAACCAATTAATCGTTAGAATAATTGATTAATCATCAGAATAGCTAATTAATAGCCAGAGTAATCGATTAATTGTCATATTAATCGATTAATCGATAACTAAAATGGTTATCTGTCGCCCGAGTCGGAGCAGAAGCAGTCTGAAGGTCTCTCACTCCTGCAGCTGCCGTCCGGCTGCAGGGCGAAGCCGTCCAGGCAGAAGCACTTGAAGCTGCCGGCCGTGTTCATGCAGCGGTGCTTACAGGGCCGCGGCTTCACTCCGCACTCGTTCAGGTCTGAAACACACCCACAGCGCACAGGTCAGAGGTCAAACGTCAGCCTGAGAGCTCCTCTGTTCTCTCCTTTCTCCTCAAGTCGGCCTGTTGGATTAACCTCTGACCTCTGTTAATGGCCAGGAGGATTGAAACGTGTGTCTGCAGGTTGAGCCTCCTCATCCTCAGCAGGATGGTAGTTAAACTGGGAATGAATCGTCTGCCAGAAAACGTTACCTGAACCAGTAGGTGCTTAAAGTCAGGATGTGAGTCACAGTGAAGCCTCTAATCAGCAGATGGTGTGTTTCTGTGTGTGTGTGTGTGTGCGTGTTTGGGGAGCTGCAGGTACGACACGCTCTCACAGGTCAAACAGCCACTGCAGGAATGCGTCTGCCTGTCTGTCTGTCTGTCTGCTGCAGGAATCCAAACCTTCCCAACACGTCAAACCCGCGCAGGTTCACCCGGACGCTTCGTTACCTTGGTTACAGGCTTTTCCGGTGTATCCCGGGTGACATTTGCAGCTGTCCGGTCCGACGCAGTCTCCATGTTTGCAGCCCTGCTGACAGTCAGCTGCACACACACACACACACACACAGAGGCGTGTTAGTGAACACGCTTCGGGCCGGTCATGTATGAACTCGTCCGGCGGCCGACGCCGGATCGTTTCCCAGCGGTTAATCTTCCTGGAAGCTGCTGCTGTTCTACATGTTTTTGCTCATTAGCAGCGAAACCCAAACAGATTCCAGGAAATCCTTGGGGCTGGATCCCGGGTCTCCAGGCGGTTTGTTTGGGTTTGTAACGTCTTCCTCTGTTCCTCCACCGCAGACACACAGGCTGCTGCTCCTTCAGGTCTGAACTGAACCCGAGTCCCAGCGCCTAGAATATCATCCATCTGCAGGGCGAAGGTCACACCCTGGACAGGTCAGTAACAACCTGAGGTCAGGCTAGAGGCCCAGCAGCCACGTATCTGGACTGTGGGAGGAAGACGGAGAACCCAGAGAGGGAAACATGCCAACAGAGTCCAGAAGGTCCACTAGAACCTGCAGCCTCAACTACAAGGCCTCACCTCTGTGCTGACCCCTCCAGTATCAGTGTGTGCCAAACTGCCAGCACGTCGATTTGTCGGTGCAGATCTATGACTTTCATATCCACTTAGCAGGTTTGGGAATCTGTGAGTCTGAAGAATCTGAGTGAAGTTTGGAAATACTTGATTCCTTCTGAAAATGCCAATAACTGCCTGTTTTAATGACTAAACACCAAATATACCTTAAAGTTCATTCAGACGTGTAGCAGAAACTGTTTTAGTGCTACAGCAGAAGCTAACGGGCGTTTTGGCTGCAACACACCAGACGTCGGAGTTCAGCATCTCTGATCTGCAGCCAGTTCAGCCAATCAGCATCATAAACGCCGTTCCAGCCATGTAGCTTTGTGTTGAGGTGTTCAGCCTCCCAAACTGGATCTTTGAAATGATTTTGATCTGTGAAAGATTCATAAATCAGCAGGTTTTCCAACCCATGAATCCTCTGAACTCGACTGTTATTCTTAGAAACAACAGAATGAATTATAACAGATATTTGTCCTGAATCAAAAGGATCTTGAACATTTGATCAGATCCAGGTTGGTTTTTCTGCTCATGATCTTCTGTTTTACTGCTCTGCAACATGTCTGAAGTTTTACTGTTGACCTTTAGGCTTTAACTAGACCGTTTCCTCTGGTTCACTCTGATCTCGTTTGGTCTCATCCAATCTAATGTCAAACTTCTGTTTATGATCTTGTAACCAGCACAAAATAATTAATCCATATTTTATTTTGGCGGGTCAAAGTGACGGCACACTTTAAGTTCCGGGTCACAGGTGAACTCGGATCTCCATTTGCTGTTGTTGCTGTCCCTGTGGCTGCTGCTCATCTCGGCGTCTTCCAAACGTATGGAAGAAAACGGCTGGATCGAGGTTTATTACCAAACCGAAGGTTTAAATTGTGTATTTTCTGTCGACCGCTCGACGGTGAGTCGTTTGTTTTTACGTACCTTGTGTTTTTTTTAAGAAATAGAAATGCGGTGGTGACACGCCCACTCAACTCGGGTATTGATTGAAAAATGACTTTATTTATTAAAAAGTCATTCCTTTATTGTTAATTTTGTGGCCGAACATATTATATATTGTCAAAATATAAATAGGCCCTTTGATTTTTGTAAATTCGTCCTTTTAGGATAGTTTTAGTTACTTTTCATTGATTTTTGTTGACGGCCTATAGAACTCTGGGCTTGGTTAGTTTTTTTGAGTTGCGCAACAAAAGAAAAAAAGAACAATTGTTTATTGAAACATAAGAAAGTTGATTAAGTTTAATTGACGCTACTGTCAATTAAACTTGGGTACAATTTAAAAGTGCACATTAATTTGATCTGTACCCTTTGCTTGATCTGTAACTTTAATTTGAATCTGTGATCGCGATCTTTAATTTGAAGTTAATGTGAAAGATTCCTGAAAAATACTTTATGGAATATAGTTTTTTTTAGTTACACTTTAACCTTGTTTAAATGTGAATTCTAATTTGTTTTTACTTTTATGACCGTGTTTAGGTCAGGTTTTTTTTCCACCCTGTGTCAACCCATGATGGCGAGCTACCGGATCACCGCAACTTCGCGGTAGGATTAAAATGAACCAAGTTATTTTCTCATTCTGGACCCAATTGCACTGGATCATGGACATAAGAACAATCAGCTATTGATTGAAGGACAATTAATCACCCTGGACTCACGAAAGGACTTTAAACAGGAAAAGAAACTCTTGGGTGTCATCAGGGTTTGTTTTTGTTGTTGTTTTTTTCCCTTGTTGTGTTTTTTGGTTATTAATAGAAAATCACTGTCATTATAAATATCATCATTATTATTATTATTACATATCTTCCTAAATATATGAACAAAACAAGCTTGAATACAATAACTTCAATTTACTTTATGTCTGATTGTGTTTTATTCACACACACGGGCTCCATAGTCGAACCTTTCTGAGTGCCTATTATTATAGTAGGCCGTAGTCAAGCGCCTAGCCTTTAGTTAGCGTTACAATCTCATCACCACTATTAATCAGTGTTTTACTGCCTTCCTGGGTTTACTGGGTTTATGCATTTAATAAACCTTACTTCCTTTATTTACTAATAATCTAATTTACTGCTGCGCTGTTGGTCATTTGCAAACACAACTCTGGTTTATCTCTTCAGCTCAGCAGCTTTTCTTGGCTGGATGATATCATAAATCAGAGTTGAGGTTAAATAATCTGAACGTTTGCCGTAAATCCTTCAGATAAACTGATGATTCAGTAAATCCTCGGATCTGGCCTGAATCATCCTGAACTTCCTGTCCTCACGTTGACAGCGGCCTCGCTCCGTCCGCCTCCAGCCCCAGCAGCACTCCACGCCGTTACCGTAGCGACAGAGACCGTCGGACAGCAGCGCCTGGTCGGTCCAGCTGCAACACACACACACACACACACACACACACACACACACACACACACACACACACACACACACACACACACACACACACACACACACACACACACACACACACACACACACACACACACACACACACACACACACACACACACACACACACACACACACACACACACACACACACACACACCGGTAAAGCAGCATGTTTGCGTTTCCTGCAGCTGGATTGATTAATTTCCTGCAGCAGGGCGAGTATCTAGTCAAAGCCCGGCCCCCCGTCAGCCCGGCCAGTCGAGACCAGCAGAGGAGCATCCTGACATCTCCAGTTTCCTGGAGCCTGTCCCGACATGAGGCGGCGGCGGCGCCGCATACTTTCCATCCCTCCGTTTGGTTTTCCTGTTTCGGGCTGCAGACCCAGAAACTCCTCCTGCTACAGAAACACTGACTCTGCTCCAGCGTTTCTACAGATCCGACCATAAAATCCTCAAAATCAAAGCGGCTTATTGTGGTTATAACCAAAAGCTTGATTGCAAAGTGAAAGGAAATTATTGTTCTGACAATTAATCAGCTAAAATGATGCAGCTGCACATTTTTAACACTTTTATGCAACATTAGAAATATGTTTAAAAATGCAAATTGGCAATTCAGTTTCATTTTTAAATGAGATGAAATAACATGATTGTTTTAGTGAAAACTTGATAGTTTGTAGCAAAATATGCAGTTAAATATCAAAATATCAACATCAGACCTTAACATGATCTGGAGATTAATAATCTGACAGAAAAAACGGCTTCACAGGACATTTTACTTTTATTTTTACGGAATTTGAATCACATGAAGCTAAAACTAACTGAGGATTTTTTATATTTATAAACTTAAATGCAAAATATAACATGAAAAGCTCAGAACCCAAAGCTAAAGTTCACTGGAGGAGATCTGACCAGGATCAAGGTTTTTATTTTAAATGCAAAATGTTTGTTTTATTTTGAGACTTTGTCTTATTTGCTGCTCTGACTGTTGTTTTATCAGCAGTAAATAAATCACTAAATTAGTTATTATTTCAAAATTAATCTGTGATCACATTTTAAACACTGAATCATTTTACAGCTGATGCAGAGAAGAGTTTCTGTTCAGTAACTTTAATAATAAAAAAAGTTGAACCAGTTAAAGTCTCCAGCTGACCCACCTGTCATGGTCCAGACTCTGACCCTGGATCAGCATCCAGAACCCGGACAGAACCAGAACCAGAACCAGAACCATCCTCCTCCTGCCTGAGGTTACAGAACTGGGCGGTTTTCCAGTCCCAGAGCTCCGAGTCCTCATCCGGGGAGAATCCAGGTTCTAGCCGAACCCGCCTCCTCCTCTGTGACCCAGTCGAACCATTAAACCCAGTTAGAAACCGGCTCCATTCCTCCTCTCCGTCTCTCCTCGCGCCGCCTCTGATTGGTCGGTTGTCGGTACCGGTAGAGTCGCGTGCCGCTCCGGGTTCAAACAAAGGAACCGGTTTGTTTTTGTTGTTTCCTCCCGGAAACCGTCCGAACCCGAACAGAACGAGGGCGGCCTGAAACCCGAACCCAGACAGGGCGGTACCGAACCCTGGAGCCACCAGAACCCGCCGCAGCACCGCAGCACCGCAGCCCGCGCTGTAATTCTGGAGAACCAACCCGAACCAGAACCCGTCATCCTCTTTAGAGGTGATATTTATGGACCCAGACGGTGTTGAGCCCAAATCTGCGTCCCGTGTCGCGGGAGCGCGCATCGCTCTAAACTCTCGCATGTCGACGAGAAAACGGACAAACATGACCGAAGAGGAAATTTAAAGATATTTGTAACATTAAGTATGATATAAAATGTTCTACATAACGGGCCTCTGTTTTAATGCTTTTAAGCTGTTATGGTATCAAAAGACAAAGCAGAGAATTTCAAACCATTTGCGGAGAACATTTACAACAGACACGGACTGGAAAAAGTTCTACTCATATGTGTCAATAAAGGTGTAAAAACAGTATTTATTTAAATTAGTGTGCGAAATTAAACCCACAGTTTTAGGGATTACATAGTTAAGAAACGTGATAATGTTACAAATATCTTTAACATTTCCTCTTCGGTCATATTTTTGTCCGTTTTCTCGTCAATATGCGAGAGTTTAGAGCGATGCGCGCTCCCGCGACAGGGGACGCAAATTTGGGCAGGAATGTTTCTGGGCACAACACCTGTCAGCTACTAAATTTGTTGTTTATGAAGTGTGTTTTATAAAACTAGGACATGTCCTATAGACCTTTAAATCTCCTCAACTGTTTTTTAAATAGCTATAAAACCATAACATTTAGTGCAAAACATGTACATGGGATTGTTTCCTAAAGATTCAAGACTCCATTTGCTACGGAAGAGGATTAGGGCCACCGAAAAAAAGAAAAATAATAATTCTGACTTTAAAGTGCTTTTGGACTTTGGGAGGAAGCCGGAGAACCCGGAGAGAACCACACATGCATGGGGAAACATGCAAACTTAATCTCACAAGTCTGAAGTTAAAGTCAGAATTCTTTTTTTTTTTTTTTTTTTTTTTGGTGGCCCTAATCCTCTTCCGTAATTTGCCGACAAGTAAAAATAAAAAAAAGTCACCTGTACAGGTTGTTTACCTGATTAGTGACGTGATTAGTGGTCCCTTGGGTAGGGATCACTAATTCCTACCCAAGGGACCTAACAGTCATGCTTTTGTCTTGGGAGGAAGCCGGAGAACCCGGAGAGAACCCACAACATGGAGACTCCATGAAGTTAGTATGAAGCCCTGGAGATTAGGCAGGAGACCGATGAGAGTTGTTACGAGGATCTGGAGGTCAGGCAGGAGACTAACACGTGATCAGAGATGTGATATAGTGATCCCATAGGTAGGATTGTCAGGGACCTAACAGTTATGCTTTTGTCTTTGGGAGGAAGCCGGAGAACCCGGAGAGAACCACACATGCATGGAGAGAACATGCAAACTTAATCTCATAAGTCTGAAATTAAAGTCAGAATTCTTTTTTTTTTTTTTTTTTTGGTGGCCCTAATCCTCTTCCGTAATTTGCCGACAAGTAAAAGTAAAAAAAAGTCACCTGTACAGGTTGTTTACCTGATTAGTGACGTGATTAGTGGTCCCTTGGGTAGGGATCACTAATTCCTATCCAAGGGACCTAACAGTCATGCTTTTGTCTTGGGAGGAAGCCGGAGAACCCGGAGAGAACCCACAACATGGAGACTCCATGAAGTTAGTATGAAGCCCTGGAGATTAGGCAGGAGACCGATGAGAGTTGTTACGAGGATCTGGAGGTCAGGCAGGAGACTAACACGTGATCAGAGATGTGATATAGGATCGTCAGGGACCTAACAGTCATGCTTTTGTCTTTGGGAGGAAGCCGGAGAACCCGGGGAGAACCCACAACATGGAGAGAACATGCAAACTTAATCTCATAAGTCTGAAATTAAAGTCAGAATTCTTTTTTTTTTTTTTTTTTTGGTGGCCCTAATCCTCTTCCGTAATTTGCCGACAAGTAAAAATAAAAAAAAGTCACCTGTACAGGTTGTTTACCTGATTAGTGACGTTATTAGTGGTCCCTTGGGTAGGGATCACTAATTCCTACCCAAGGGACCTAACAGTTATGCTTTTGTCTTGGGAGGAAGCCGGAGAACCCGGAGAGAACCCACAACATGGAGACTCCATGAAGTTTCTATGAAGCCCTGGAGGTCAGGCAGGACACTAACACGTGATCAGTGATGTGATATAGGATCGTCAAGGACCTAACAGTCATGCTTTTGTCTTTGGGAGGAAGCCGGAGAACCCGGAGAGAACCCACAACATGGAGACTCCATGAAGTTTCTATGAAGCCCTGGAGGTCAGGCAGGAGACTAACACGTGATCAGTGATGTGATATAGGATCGTCAAGGACCTAACAGTCATGCTTTTGTCTTTGGGAGGAAGCCGGAGAACCCGGAGAGAACCCACAACATGGAGACTCCATGAAGTTAGTATGAAGCCCTGGAGGTCAAGCAGGAGACCGATGAGAGTTGTTACGAGGATCTGGAGGTCAGGCAGGAGTCTAACACGTGATCAGAGATGTGATATAGTGATCCCATAGGTAGGATCATCAGGGACCTAACAGTCATGCTTTTGTCTTTGGGAGGAAGCCGGAGAACCCGGAGAGAACCACACATGCATGGAGAACATGGAGACTCCATGAAGCCTTTTTTTCAGCTGCTCCACTTCCACCGGCAGGTTTTATATATTCGCTCCATGATGGTTTCACTCTTCTCCCGATCTGTCTTTTCCTTCTCCAGGGCTGCGTTTTCTTGCTCCAGGTTGGTGTTTATTTGAGCCAGGGAAGCGTTTATCTGCTCCAGAATGGAGCGTTTCCTCTCCAGAGTGGTCTTTTCCTTCTCTAAGTCAGTGTTTTCCTTCTCCAAGACAGTGAATTTCTGAGTCAGGGCCTTGTTCACATGCTTTAAGACAGTTGCTTCCTCCTGCAGGTTGGTGTTTTCTTGACTCAAGGAACTGTTCTTTCCCTCCAAGACGGTGATTTTCCTCTCCAGAATGTTGCTTTTATCCTCCAGGGCCTTGTTTTTCCCCTCCTGGGCATCATTTTTCATCTCCAGAGCATCGTTTATCTGCTCCAGGATGTCCAGTCTCTGCCCCAAGAAAGTGTTTTTCCGCTCCAGATCCGTCTTTTCCTTCTGTAGGGCCGTATTGTCCTGCTCCAGGGTGGTGACTTTAATTTTCAGGGCCATGTTTTCCTGCTCCAGAACCGTGTTTTTTCTGCTCCAAGATGGCGCTTTTCTGCTCCAGAGCCGACTTCTCCTTCTTCAATTTCTCATTTTCCTCCATGATACTTCCTACTTTTTTGAACAACCTTTTTATTTCCTCATCTTTCTCGAACTGCATCATGTCTTTTTCAACAGTCGTCTTGTTAAATGAGAATAATCTGACTTTGTTAAACATTTCTAACAGATTCTGACTCATTTTTTGTCCTCTGATATTTTTCACTCAATCACTTTCTTTCTTCTTGTGTCGTTCTTCTTGCTCTGCCTCTGCTGCAATGGTGAGGACTTTAGAAGTCAAGCCTGCAGCCTTGTGACATCAATGCATCTCTCTGTGTGACATCAATTTGCGTGATGTCACAATCTGATGTCACTACCTCAACATATCAACTAGAAAACTCCTGAAGTTTGAACAAAAACAAGTGCAGCTTGGCGTGGCTGATGGCCATTGCAGACAGTTCAGCTGGTAAAATGTCACCAAGGCTGAAATCCCGTTCATTTCTAGAACCGGAAAACAAAACGTTTCACTCCTAAAGTCCAAAAGTCAGACTTAGTGGGGCTGCAACGGTTATTTCAGTAATCAACTACTCTGATGATTAATCGGATAAAAAACCGGCCACATTCTTCAGACTTCATTACTTCAGTGTTGATTATACTATATTAGAAATATGCAAGATGCAAATAAACAAATAAACTCCTAATCGATTACTAAATTAGTTGATAATTATTTGATTAATCACAATTAATCGCGTTCTGCTGACGAGTGTGATTGTTAATTTGGGTTAGGTTCTTAGGTGTTTGCAGCAAACAAGATGGTGTATCGGTCAGGATACAGGAAGGAGGACATGAGACCAAAACTTGATGTAGACGTGAGCTGGTTTATTTTGCCTTGATACTCAGTGTTGCCAGCAGTCTGTAATAACAATAAATTGCCATTAGACTAATGTATTACAGCAATACAGGTTCAACTTATGCAAACGCAGTGAAGACCCACAAATAGACGATCTTTGGCAGATTTTAACATAAGAAGCACTTTGGCGCCATCATGTGGCCAGTTAAATCTCTACACAATGGCGGCAACCGAGAGCGCATGCCCTTAATTACTCTACTGCCACGACAACTCAATGGAAAATAATAACAGATACAACCGAAATGCACATATAACTGAATCTAGAATAAACAAATAGAACGCTAAATGCAGTAACTTACTTTCTATCATCAACTTAACACTCGGAGCATCACTTCTCAGGACTACACCAGGAACACAGTCTCATGGTTGGAAAAAATGCTACAAAACTGACCCGGAAGTATACTGGATGAGCGCTATGGTAAGCTCAGTACTAACGTCACTTCCTAGGATGACCTCTAAACCAATATTACAAAATAAAATACAGAAAAAATCAGAGCCTTTTATACAGCCGCCCCCAAATGGGGTTACACATTTGCTAAACATAAAAGGCTTTATTAGTCTTGGGGTAGCGACTGACTGCTCTTCTAAGTGTCCTTTCCTTCAGCTGGCACGGCCGGTAAAACAACCAGCCGAGCAACTGGCCTAGTGTAGACATGTCCACTAACTTTCACATCCGCAGATCTGATAAGTCCATCATCGCTCCGATGAATCTTGATCACATGATCTATAGGCCATAAGGCTCGGGGCAACTGGGGGTCCACAACCATAACGATGGCATTTTGGAGAAGTTCAGGAGGGTTTGACTGCCATTTATGACTCGTCTGCAAGCCAGGAAGGTATTCTCTGATGAACCTGGCCCAGAAGTGATCGGCAAGAATCTGTGAGTGCCGCCAACGTCTTCGACTAAGGTTTTCTATCTCTGGGTAGACCACTTGAGGTAGAGATCCATCAGGCCGCCCCATGAGGAGACTATTGGGAGTCACAGGGTCCACATCTGCCACATCAGTTGATACATAGCCCAAAGGTTTCGAATTCAGTATTGATTCCACCTCCAGAAGAACTGTCAGAACCTGACTGTCAGGTGGGTTCCCAACCTCTTTAGGTTGGGAACCCACAGGTTCGGAGAGCTGACTTCACTGAATGAACCTCTCGTTCCCACACGCCGCCAAAATGTGGGGCTGCTGGGGGATTAAACTGAAACTTAATCTTCTGGGAGGCTAGCTGACTCTGCAGCATCTCTGACATGTTGGCAAAGGCTTCTCTGAGTTCGCGATCCCCTCCTTTAAAATTGGTCCCACAGTCAGACCACAGCTCTGCAGGTTTTCCTCTCCTGGCAATGAATCACCTCAAGGCCATAAGGAAAGAATCTGAATCCAGGCTACTTAGGAGATCCAAGTGTACTGCCCTCATTGTCAGGCACTTGAAAATGATTCCCCAGCATTTCTCCTGCCGTCTTCCTGTTTTCACTATCATGTGCCCGAAACAGTCCACCCCAGTGGAGTAAAAGGCTGGCTTATATAACCTAAGCCGAGCGGCAGGAAGATCAGCCATCTTTGGAACTGAGGGTTGAGCCCTCCAACGCTGGCACTCAGGACAGGTGCGCTGGTATTTGCGTATCGCTTCTCTTCCACGCAGTATCCAGTAAGATCTCTGGAGCTCTGCAAAGACCCGCTGAGGTATCCAGTTCAGGTGCCAAGGTGAGTAAGCGACTTCTGGATGGAACAGGTTTTGTTTCGGCAAGCAAACGACACTCCTCTGGGAAAAGACTCC
>CM065370.1:26958626-27031618 GCA_033032245.1 Poecilia picta | reverse complement strand
TCCAGGTTGGTGTTTATTTGAGCCAGGGAAGCGTTTATCTGCTCCAGAATGGAGCGTTTCCTCTCCAGAGAGGTCTTTTCCTTCTCTAACTCAGTGTTTTCCTTCTCCAAGACAGTGAATTTCTGAGTCAGGGCCTTGTTCACATGCTTTAAGACAGTTGCTTGCTCCTGCAGGTTGGTGTTTTCTTGACTCAAGGAACTGTTCTTTCCCTCCAAGACGGTGATTTTCCTCTCCAGAATGTTGCTTTTATCCTCCAGGGCCTTGTTTTTCCCCTCCTGGGCATTGTTTTTCATCTCCAGAGCATCGTTTATCTGCTCCAGGATGTCCAGTCTCTGCCCCAAGAAAGTATTTTTCCGCTCCAGATCCGTCTTTTCCTTCTGTAGGGCCGTATTGTCCTGCTCCAGGGTGGTGACTTTAATTTTCAGGGCCATGTTTTCCTGCTCCAGAACCGTGTTTTTCTGCTCCAAGATGACGCTTTTCTGCTCCAGAGCCGACTTCTCCTTCTTCAATTTCTCATTTTCCTCCATGATACTTCCTACTTTTTTGAACAACCTTTTTATTTCCTCATCTTTCTCGAACTGCATCATGTCTTTTTCAACAGTCGTCTTGTTAAATGAGAATAATCTGACTTTGTTAAACATTTCTAACAGATTCTGACTCATTTTTTATCCTCTGATATTTTTCACTCAATCACTTTCTTTCTTCTTGTGTCGTTCTTCTTGCTCTGCCTCTGCTGCAATGGTGAGGACTTTAGAAGTCAAGCCTGCAGCCTTGTGACATCAATGCATCTCTCTGTGTGACATCAATTTGCGTGATGTCACAATCTGATGTCACTACCTCAACATATCAACTAGAAAACTCCTGAAGTTTGAACAAAAACAAGTGCAGCTTGGCGTGGCTGATGGCCATTGCAGACAGTTCAGCTGGTAAAATGTCACCAAGGCTGAAATCCCGTTCATTTCTAGAACCGGAAAACAAAACGTTTCACTCCTAAAGTCCAAAAGTCAGACTTAGTGGGGCTGCAACGGTTATTTCAGTAATCAATTACTCTGATGATTAATCGGATAAAAAACCGGCCACATTCTTCAGACTTCATTACTTCAGTGTTGATTATACTATATTAGAAATATGCAAGATGCAAATAAACAAACTCCTAACTAATCGATTACTAAATTAGTTGATAATTATTTGATTAATCACAATTAATCGCGTTCTGCTGACGAGTGTGATTGTTAATTTGGGTTAGGTTCTTAGGTGTTTGCAGCAAACAAGATGGTGTATCGGTCAGGATACAGGAAGGAGGACATGAGACCAAAACTTGATGTAGACGTGAGCTGGTTTATTTTGCCTTGATACTCAGTGTTGCCAGCAGTCTGTAATAACAATAAATTGCCATTAGACTAATGTATTACAGCAATACAGGTTCAACTTATGCAAACGCAGTGAAGACCCACAAATAGACGATCTTTGGCAGATTTTAACATAAGAAGCACTTTGGCGCCATCATGTGGCCAGTTAAATCTCTACACAATGGCGGCAACCGAGAGCGCATGCCCTTAATTACTTTACTGCCACGACAACTCAATGGAAAATAATAACAGATACAACCGAAATGCACATATAACTGAATCTAGAATAAACAAATAGAACACTAAATGCAGTAACTTACTTTCTATCATCAACTTAACACTCGGAGCATCACTTCTCAGGACTACACCAGGAACACAGTCTCATGGTTGGAAAAAATGCAACAAAATTGACCCGGAAGTATACTGGATGAGCGCTATGGTAAGCTCAGTACTAACGTCACTTCCTAGGATGACCTCTAAACCAATATTACAAAATAAAATACAGAAAAAATCAGAGCCTTTTATACAGCCGCCCCCAAATGTGGTTACACATTTGCTAAACATAAAAGGCTTTATTAGTCTTGGGGTAGCGACTGGCTGCTCTTCTAAGTGTCCTTTCCTTCAGCTGGCACGGCCGGTAAAACGACCAGCCGAGCAACTGGCCTAGTGTAGACATGTCCACTAACTTTCACATCCGCAGATCTGATAAGTCCATCATCGCTCCGATGAATCTTGATCACATGATCTATAGGCCATAAGGCTCGGGGCAACTGGGGTCCACAACCATAACGATGGCATTTTGGAGAAGTTCAGGAGGGTTTGACTGCCATTTATGACTCGTCTGCAAGCCAGGAAGGTATTCTCTGATGAACCTGGCCCAGAAGTGATCGGCAAGAATCTGTGAGTGCCGCCAACGTCTTCGACTAAGGTTTTCTATCTCTGGGTAGACCACTTGAGGTAGAGATCCATCAGGCCGCCCCATGAGGAGACTATTGGGAGTCACAGGGTCCACATCTGCCACATCAGTTGATACATAGCCCAAAGGTTTCGAATTCAGTATTGATTCCACTTCCAGAAGAACTGTCAGAACCTGACTGTCAGGTGGGTTCCCAACCTGAAGAGGTTGGGAACCCACACAGGTTCGGAGAGCTGACTTCACTGAACGAACCTCTCGTTCCCACACTCTGCCAAAATGTGGGGCTGCTGGGGGATTAAACTGAAACTTAATCTTCTGGGAGGCTAGCTGACTCTGCAGCATCTCTGACATGTTGGCAAAGGCTTCTCTGAGTTCGCGATCCCCTCCTTTAAAATTGGTCCCACAGTCAGACCACAGCTCTGCAGGTTTTCCTCTCCTGGCAATGAATCACCTCAAGGCCATAAGGAAAGAATCTGAATCCAGGCTACTTAGGAGATCCAAGTGTACTGCCCTCATTGTCAGGCACTTGAAAATGATTCCCCAGCATTTCTCCTGCCGTCTTCCTATTTTCACTATCATGTGCCCGAAACAGTCCACCCCAGTGGAGTAAAAGGCTGGCTTATATAACCTAAGCCGAGCGGCAGGAAGATCAGCCATCTTTGGAACTGAGGGTTGAGCCCTCCAACGCTGGCACTCAGGACAGGTGCGCTGGTATTTGCGTATCGCTTCTCTTCCACGCAGTATCCAGTAAGATCTCTGGAGCTCTGCAAAGACCCGTTCGGGGCCTGGATGATGGAGATCAGTGTCATATTTCTGGATAAGAAGAGTGTGAAGGGTGAGTGGGGTCCAATACAATGGGATGCAGAGTCAATCCCTCAAGACCTCCTAGACGTCCTAATCAACCTCCTATTCTGATAAGGCCCGCTGAGGTATCCAGTTCAGGTGCCAAGGTGAGTAAGCGACTTCTGGATGGAACAGGTTTTGTTTCAGCAAGCAAACGACACTCCTCTGGAAATGACTCCTGTTGAGCCTGCCTAAGGATGGCCTGTTCAGCAGCTTGATATTCCTCAGCACTAGGTGGAGAAGTTGAGAGTGTTTGCTCTTGAAGTTCCTTAACAATAACATCCACAAGCTCTTGCCATGTCTTGCACTCCATTCCATCCTGGCAGGTAGGTGTGGAGGTGGTTACTGTTCCACAGAAGACAGTCTTTCGGAGCTCTGATTCCTCATTATAGGGCTCAGAGTTTGGCTTCTCTGGCCATGTGTCGGGACTATGGAGCAGAAAGGGGGGTCCATCTGACCACCTGTTTGGCACTTTGAGTTCTGCCAGAGCCTTCCCTCTGGTAAGGTCATCCGCTGGATTACTTTCGGAGTCTACATAGCACCAGGTACAGTTTTCTGTCAACTCCTGTATCTCAGCTATCCTGGCTCCAACAAAGATTTTATAGCGACAGGACTCCGAGCTCAACCAGTTCAGAACAGTTGTCGAGTCCGACCACAGGACTGTTCTTCTGATAGTTGAGGTGAGTTCTTTCTTCAGGATACTGTTCAACTGTGCTGCCCCCAAAGCTCTAGGCGACGGACGGAGAGGGACCGTTTTGGAGCTACACGGGAACGAGCTAGGATGAAGGTGAGGTGAACCTGACCGCTGCACTCTTCTGTCCTCATGTAAGCCACAGCTCCATAAGCTTTCTCCGATGCATCTGCGAAAATGTGCACTTCACGGCTGTCCTCTTCTAAGTTGGCTTTGGTAGGGGCGTAAGCACGTGGGAAGGTAAGCTGAGGTAGAAACTTAAGCTCTTCCTCCCAGTCATTCCAAGCTTGAAGGAGTGTGGATGGAAGGTTTGAATCATCCCATCCATGTTTCTTATCCCACAACTGCCTAAGGAGGAGCTTGGCCCAGGTAGTGAAAGGTAACAGGTAGCCTCAGAGGTCATACTGTGACGCTAGAACTCTGTAGATGTTCCGAAGAGTTAGCATCTCATAGGACACAGGTCTGTGCTTATAACTCAAGGTGTCTGTATTCCAGTCCCAACTAAGACCAAGTGTTGTCTCTGAAGATTTGGATTTGTCTTCTGCCAGCCACAGATCCAGACTTTGTGATCTGGCTTCGGGAGGCAAATGACTCACAACATTGGGGTCATTGCAAGCCCACTGACGTAACTCAAAGCCAGCTAATCTTAGCAGTTCCCTCAGTCGGTCTACAAGGATTTTGGCTTCTTTAGGTGAACCAACACTCTGTAGACAGTTGTCTACATAAAAACACTTCTCAATGGAGAATCTTAGGTTGTCATCGGGCTGGGTGTGTTCTGTCACATGACGCAGTAGAGCGAATGTTGCGCAGCAAGGGCTTGAGGTTGTCCCAAAGGGCAGGACCTGCCACTCAAAGATTTTAGAAGGTTCATCCACCTTTAAATCCCGCCAAAGGAACTTCAATAGGGGGCGATCCTCCGGAGGAGAAGTACTTGATGGAACATCCCTTTCATATCTCCACTCACAGCTATGGGATATTCACGGAACCTGACTAGCACTCCAAGTAAGGGGGCTCCAAGCGTGGGGCCAGGCAGCAGGAACTGATTCAGGGACTGTCCAAGGTATTTATGAGAGCAGTTGAAGACCAGGCGATTCTTCCCATTATGACTGACGAGATGATGGGGGATGTACAAGCTCTCTGTTGCTGAAGTACTTGGAGTTACTTCTTTTACAGCTCCAGATTGACTCAACTTTTGCATTTCTGCTCTGTAGGCTTCAGCCTGACGGGAATCCTTTAATAGGCGTCTCTCTGTGCTTCGAAGCATGGCCATGACAGATTCCTTTGGTGCATTCAATTGTGGCATCTGTGCATGGCGGAGGAGGGGTGTGGCATACCTCAGCACGCCATCTACCATTATGCGAACCGTTTGAGCTTCGAGCAGAGCCACAGCTTGAAGGTCCTGCTTTGACCGGGTCACTTCCTTCTCAGATGCGTAAGGTACTGCATCCATCTGCCAGAGCCGCTCTACATGCTTAAATAACTCATCCGATTGGGAGGATGTGTATAAGCACAGGGCAGGTTGGGTTGGCCGCCCCATCAAAAGACTTGGCCCCTGAAGGGTCCACCCCAGTCGAGCATGGACAGCTGCTGGACTGCCAGGTGGGCCAAGCCGAACCGGTTCTATGGGGGTTATCAGATGCGACTGGTCTGAACCAATAAGGAGTAGCGGCTCGGCTCGCTTCAACGCCGGCATTGGGATCCCCTGCAGGTGTTTATACTTCCTCTGTAGCTGATCAATAGGATATGTATGATGAGCTAAGTTGAGGCAGTCAGCTGTGAATGCTCCCTCAATCTTGTGTTGCAACCCAGGATTGGTAGCTGCAGACACTGAAAGATGCATTACATCCATGTAGCATCTGAATACCGTAGCGTACGGTGCATAATGGAAGGTCCTCAGGGATGCCCGCCAGACCAAGGATTTTAGAAGCAGCCGGGAGCAGCATGGTCCTCTCGGAACCGTCATCCAGGATTGCAAAAGTATCTAGAGTGCGTTGCCCATAACTTAGAACCACAGGTACAATCTTGAGCAGAACGTGATGGCCGACCCCATGTCAATCTAAGTAGAGGGAACCCGATGCGCAATTGGTAAGGCAACTTTCTTCCTTTGCAGCAACACTCATGTCGTTTCTTTCAGTTCTGGTATTTACCTCATGAAGAGCCAGCAGGTGTTTTCCTTGGCAAAGGCTGCAGGGTTTCTTCAGTGTGCACTGAGCAGCTAGGTGGTTTCGGGCACAACGCCAGCATCGTTTGTTAACTTGAATCCAGTTCTTTACTTCTTCTTTGGAGAGCTTAGATACACCATCACATTGACTGAAATAATGTTCTGTGCTCTCACAGTAGGCACAATAGGCTTTGCTCTTAATCTTCCTCTAGCTGTACTCTCCTTTGGTGGCAGGGAAGCGTGTTCTGAGGGTCCTTTTACATTATGTAGAACTGTTACAGTCTGTTTGAAGGGATGGGCATCTGCCTTTCTGAAGGTCCGTTCTCTACTACCCTTCCCACCATCTTGGCTATCGAACCCTTGGCACCATGACTCATGACAAAGCCATTCAGATAAGTCATACAGGGTGTAGGTGGTGCCAGGTTGTTTGAATTGATGTCGATGAAAGTCAGCTTGTTGTTCTGGAGGGAGCTTGCTTATCAGACGGGCAACGTGTGAACCGCAGTTCAGTTCCACCTCTCCCTCAAGTCCCAATGTTTGCAATCGACCAACTAGTGATTGCACCTGGAGAGAGAACCTTTGGAAGGCTACTATATCACCTCGTCTTATCTCTGGGCCATCTAGGACACTTGCTATTTTCCTTAAGGCAAGCTGATGTGGTTGTCCAAATTTATCATGGAGGGCAGCCATACTGTCAGTATAAGGCTTTGGTGAGTTCAGGTAAGCGTCAGCTATTAGCCGAGCTTCATCAAACTTAAGCTGGTCCACAAGTATTTGATATTTAAAGAGCTCAGTTGCATTAGGAGGGAGTAGGTTCTCCAGGGTCATTTGGAGCCTGGCAAACTCAGAAGGATCGGAGTGAATGAACTTTGGAATCGTTGGTTTGGGCCCCCTATACACTAACTCAGCTGAAGGAGGTAGAGCTGAATTGTGCCAGTTTGACATCTCACATGCTGTCCCTGTGACTGGAGCAGGAGGGTTAACTGGAACAGGCTTTGGTTGCAGCAGACCTGCATTACTTGGTGTGCAGCGTGAAGATGGCTCAAAATGTTGTGACGGAGCATTGATGACGTTTCTTCTATAATCCTGAGCCTGAGAAATGCGTGTCGGCAGAAAGGATTTACTGGGCAAAAATGCTGTATAAGGCATGGGGTAGTACAGTAAGCCATAATCTGAATGCTGTTCTTCAACCTTTAGTTTGGAGAATCCTGTGTGCAGGTCCTCTCCAGGTTCAGGCCACGGTGGAGGATCAGGCCACTCCTCCTCATCTTCATCTATAATCGGCCTTGTGTTAGTGGTGGTGTTGCACACCCTTTCTGAGCTGCTCACAGGGGGCTGATGGATAGTATATTTTGAGGCAGCCAGCTGAGCCATGTCCTCCTTCAGTGAGTGAGCAGCTTCAATCAGTGCTTTGATATCACTCCTTACTTCATTAAGTTCTCTCAGGCCCTCCTGTAGAACTTCCTGGGCTTGAAGTAGCTTCTCTCTTTCCACCTGTAAAACTCTGAATTCTGTACGAGGTGGTTGAATGGAGGACTCTAGTCGGTTGTAGGGGTAAAAGTCAGGTGAGAGGTCTCTAAAGTTCCTCCTTTGTTCACTTCTCTCCAGCTGAGGAGAAGTATTATAGCAGGTCCCATCGCTATCACTGTAGTGAGATGGTGCGTTGCTATACTGAGGATGGTGTTCCACATGTCTTGGGAGAGGCGGTGGGGTTTCCCAATGTGGCATTTCCCTAATGGAATGATGTGTGTACTCAACTTCAAAGTCATCAAATCTGCTTGGTCGGCGTGTTGGCCGCTTAGGTCTCACATCAGGAGGTCTCACTCTGTCTGGCTCCATCTTGAGAGCTGATCCGGCTCGAAGGACCAGTGTTAATTTGGGTTAGGTTCTTAGGTGTTTGCAGCAAACAAGATGGTGTATCGGTCAGGATACAGGAAGGAGAACATGAGACCAAAACTTGATGTAGACGTGAGCTGGTTTATTTTGCCTTGATACTCAGTGTTGCCAGCAGTCTGTAATAACAATAAATTGCCATTAGACTAATGTATTACAGCAATACAGGTTCAACTTATGCAAACGCAGTGAAGACCCACAAATAGACGATCTTTGGCAGATTTTAACATAAGAAGCACTTTGGCGCCATCATGTGGCCAGTTAAATCTCTACACAATGGCGGCAACCGAGAGCGCATGCCCTTAATTACTCTACTGCCACGACAACTCAATGGAAAATAATAACAGATACAACCGAAATGCACATATAACTGAATCTAGAATAAACAAATAGAACGCTAAATGCAGTAACTTACTTTCTATCATCAACTTAACACTCGGAGCATCACTTCTCAGGACTGCACCAGGAACGCAGTCTCACGGTTGGAAAAAATGCAACAAAACTGACCCGGAAGTATACTAGATGAGCGCTATGGTAATCTCAGTACTAACGTCACTTCCTAGGATGACCTCTAAACCAATATTACAAAATAAAATACAGAAAAAAATCAGAGCCTTTTATACAGTGATAATGGCGACTGTAGAAAGGAACCACTCACTTTAAACAAGGAGAAACTCCAGATGGAGACAGAAATAACTTTCTATAGAACTAAAGCAGACAATGCTAATGTTAGCATAAAGAGACAAACACTGAAGGTTTGAACCACAAATACTTTCAATAAAGAAAGTTAGACAAAGATAGAGAAACTAGTTAATTCTGTTGAGAAAAGAGACTCAATAAAACATGAACATCGGGTCTGAAAGCAGCTGGATCCATGTCTGCATCCAGGACAGAGACACGGTTGAACCAGGAGAACCTTCTAGTTTACAGAACTGATGAACCATCGGCTTCATGAAAGAGACAAAACTAAACAGATGCAATGAGTCTGGAGTATTAATTAGACATAAAATACAGAAAAATAGAGATGAAATCAACAGAAACACCACATCAGTGAACCAGGAGTCCTTTCAGTGGGACCACAAATAAATAAAGAAACGTTTAATATAAATACAATATACCTTCACCAAAAGGACAGATATTCGTTTTAACAGACACCAACATCCATGACTTACGAGCTTCAAGGAAACTTATTAATACAGTTATTTCAATGTGTTTGTTTTAACTTTGGTTCAAAAAGTCCCAAAAAACATGAAATACTGAATCTATTTTCATTTTATTGACTGATGTAGATCAGTTCCTATGATAAATAAAAATGGATAAACTTTTTTAAAGCCTGCTTTTTAAAGGAAAGAATCAGAATATTATTTAAAAATGTAAACATTCCCTCTAAAATTGTTCTTAATAGATGAAGTTCTGCTGTTTTTGTGTTTTAAACTGAGATAATACAACAGTTTCAAACAGCAAAGACTCAGTGGCGCCACCAGCAGGCGAATGAGGGAAATGCCCCCGATCATTTAATAATTTACCCCCCCCCCCCCCTACTGTCTCCTCTAGTCTGACATTCATGTTACATTTTTTTAGAAATATAAATAAAAAATGATCCAAAATCTGAATGAAAACTCGAGACGGAAGATGATTTTTGGATGTTTGATTTCTTCAGAAACGTTTCTAATGCTCAGTTACAGTCAATTAAAGCTAATTCACTTTTATTTTCATAAAATATAAAGTTTCATGTCTT
This sequence comes from Poecilia picta, assembly GCA_033032245.1. Classification (NCBI taxonomy): domain Eukaryota; kingdom Metazoa; phylum Chordata; class Actinopteri; order Cyprinodontiformes; family Poeciliidae; genus Poecilia; species Poecilia picta. Next base: position 27,022,027 of record CM065370.1, on the reverse strand, counting down.
AATTTTATTGTCAAGAAATTAATAAATATTTTAATTCCCTCTAATTCATTTTTAAGCTGAGTAAAACTCGCCATGCAGTGACAGTTTCCACCAGCAGAGGGCGGCGTTGGGTCATTTTCGGGTTGAGTTTCCTCCTCCTCTCCCTCCTCTTCCTCCTCTCCCTCCTCCTCCTCTTCCTCTTCCTCCTCTCCCTCCTTCCCCTCCTCCTCTTCCTCCTGTCCCTTTTCCTCCTCTTCCTCTTCCTCCTCTCCCTCCTCTCCCTCCTCTTCCTCCTCTCCCTCCTCCTCCTCTTCCTCTTCCTCCTCTCCCTCCTCCTCCTCTCCTCTCCCTCCTCTCCCTCCTCTCCCTCCTCTTCCTCCTCTTCCTCCTCCTCCTCTTCCTCAGCCTGAGGAGCTCAGAAGCTGCAGGTTTCTGTCAGCAGCAGCATCATGAAGAAGCAGCTCAGACTTTGGTTTCTCCTGTGGGTAAGCAGCCGGTTTACTGGGAAATATGGGATTTTATTATTATTATTAGTTTCAGAACAACTCTTCATTTCCCAGATGTTTTTGTTTTTAGAGCTAAATCTGAACTCTGTCATCACAGATTAGTGTTTATTGAAAGGTTTTATTTTTAAAAGAATTCCAAACCAGTTTTGTTCAACGTCCATCTTGATTTAAACCCATTAAAATCATATTTATTTGTCTCCTGCAGCAGCATGGTTGTCTCCTGAGTCTTCATGTTGCAGGTTTGTGATCTGTCTGCTGTGTTTCGTGTTGCTTCCAGGTCTGTGTTTTCCGAGTCCAGCCCGGGTTCTGTTGGCACGACCTGGACAACAGCGAGTACGACTGCTGGCCTCTGGACCGACCCAACGAGTACAACATGATCGACTGCGGAGGTCAGAGGTCGATCTGCGTCTGCACAGAGAGACGCAGCTTCAGACCTGCAGCTGCAGTAATAATTACATTAACAGAGAGTTTACAGCCGTGTTAAAGACGCTAAAATAAAATAATATACATTTTAATAGATTTTTAAAAAATGTTTAGTCAGTGGAGAACAAACATTTTAGTTTAGAAGTAATTGTTTTAACAAAATCAACATTTTCCTTAAAGGTTCTGTAAAAGAACCAGTTACTGCATTATGTTTTCAGTTCTTCTGAAGTCTAATAATCCAACTAATATGATATTTTAGCTTCTCTTCAAAATGTGATAAAATCTAATCATTCATGTTTCATCATCTTCATCACATCAGTTTGGATTAAATTTCATATTTGCCAAGTCTAAGTGAAAGTATTTTGTCCTGCATATTAATACATATATCCTCCATGTTTATCATCGTTATGACATGTTTATTGTCGATTATCATAAGGGGATTCTTATTGTAAAACCTTTAAACTATGCAATTTTGATTCTTCCTTTGTTCTTGGGTCCCGGTTTCTTGTCCGCGGTCTGATAACTCTCGCGAGACACAGAAGAGACGTAAGCAGCGTGATGGCGTCACAGAAGTTCAGAATTTAATCCAATCAGAAGAAAGTATCACACAAGACAGAAAGTTAAAGAAACACAGAAACATACATTGGTTACCTGAGAATAATAAAAAGAAATATCGAAGACGTCTTCGGAGAAATAGCCAGCCCAAAAAGGAGCTAAAAAATAGGCCATTTCTGCCTTATTCTCCCTGCGCAAGAGGTTTTGTGCTAGTAGGTGTGTTCTATTCAAATAGGGGGCAACACCTCTCGACCAATTAGAAGCCGCCTCCGAGCACCCCTGAAAACGGCACCTCCCTTACAATCTGCCGAGACATCAAAGAGACTTTTACCTCCTTGATGTTATTTGAGGTTAACCAGAACTCTAAAAATCCTGCTGACTTTTACAACTTACAAATGCCTCAGGAGACTTAGCTGTATTGTTTTAGACCAAATTGTCTTAAGGTGAACTGCAGGTCAATAGTTTATCCCACCAAATGTCCACCGGAGATTCCTCCCCTCCTGAGACCAAACGTGGGCCTGTTTTTTAAATGATCCCCACACAGATAAGACTGCTTGTCTCCTGTGGTTTTACGACCCCAGTGACTTCAAGTAAACGATAGAGCTAACTCAAACACTAAAAATGGTTATATTTCCTTAACAGTCCCTCTTTTGAGGTCTGAGTATTTACAGACCTCACAAAATAAATTGATTAGTGTTTTAACCAAGGAATCAAAAAAAATTTAGAATGACCAAACATTGATATACTCCTTTAACAGTCCCCTTTTTAACTAAAAGCCCTGTCTAAGCAGGACAGCACTGGTCTACAGCCCATCATCTGCAGCACCTTGGAAAAACAACTAATAGGGAGGTGGATTAGGTAAGCTACTGCCACCCGGGACCAGTTACTTGCATCTCAAATTAAACTCTGTATTCTACCTAGAGATGATAGAATGATCCTGAGCGAAAGTTTAATACTCACCTGTAGAACCTAAAGAATTCATAAGCTTTCCAATCCAAATGTCAAATACCCATTAACCTTTTTTAAATATGAAGATCTTACAACTCAATCATTTCAGGGGAATCAAACCACATTACAATCCTCATCCTTCCAACATATACAACCAACAGACTCAAAGCTGTGGAGGGAAAATCAGAACACACAAAAAGCAATTACAACTGGTTTCAATGTTTTTTTTTTATATCAAAGTTCGTGTCTCTTCTTTGGTGATCCTCTTCTTAAACAAAAATATGAGTTTCACAAAAAATAGTTCGAATGGACGCGCAAAAACGAAGGTTCATAAAGAGTTCGCAAAATCAACGATATAAAAAACGCAAACGTGGGGTCGATGTGTGATCCTCTTGAAGCTTGATCCGTTTTATACCCTTATCAGGTATTCAAAGCTCAAGTTTCCCACCTGAGCGTCCGTTGCTCACTGAAAATTGGATTATTATGCCAATTAAACAGTGAGTTTAAGGAGAGGTTTCAATCTCCTCTTCTCTCAATAAATTGAGACCAAAACAGGATTATTATGCCTGTTCGGATCTCTGAAGACCTCAAAACTCAGAAAGCAAAAGTGGTCTCAGCAGGAATTCCTGCTGCACTTATTACTGGAACCATCGATCCTCCTTGGTCTGGGGAACTGCGTGACGAAGCTCCTCCGTCTGAAGGCTCACTGGGGCTCCTCAGCTGCTGCGCACTGACTCCACTGGAACCCGGCGTCTCTTTTCCATGCAGATGAACAGCATCAGACGTCCTCTTGATCTCTCAGCCTGGTCTGGTGAAGTGAAGTTCAGCCCCCGTCCTTCTGATGACTTTAATTTGGACCCAGATGATTCCTGGAACTGGTCCTGTGACGTCTGGTATTCTGCAAACTCCGATCCCAAACCTAGGATTTCTCAAAAACATCATTATGAAATAAATGTGCCGGTTCACCTGTCCCTTCTGGATTCCATGCGCAGGTGTCGGAAACATCCTTCTCGTGTCAAACTCGTATGAAGAGAACCCTGTTAATTTGTTAATGGACAACACATAAAAATATCGACCCATAGCAGAACGTTTTATCTAATTTGAATTTAGACTGTGCACAGTTTATAGCCAATTTTCAACTTTTCTTAAATTTTATCCAGAATTATCCGTATAACGAATAATCAAATTAGACCCAATATCCCGCATATAAAACGCTTCGAATCCATCAATAAATCTACAGTCGCTGTGAAAATAAAAAATTGATTAGGAACAATTGGTTGTACAAATCTTCAAACATATCTTCATTTGGGTCTCTGTGTTAAACATCCTTGAAGTAAAATGACTTCCTTGGCAAGTCATAGATGAAAACGTAGTAAGAGGAAACCACAATAAACGATCCTAATTATTTTGTCATTTCAAATCATATATTATTCTTATTATCAAATTTTATTTAGATAGTTTATTTCAATTTATCAGGCATGTAGAGATTTTGTATTTAACTTTTATTTTATTATTCTTATGCCTTCATTCCAGATTATAATTTCATTCCTTAAGTTAACTCTCTTTAGAAACAGTTCCATAATTGTTCCTTTTAAATATCCAATTTAGACCACTTTAATTTTAATCCTAATTTTTCATTTTAAATCCTCAAAGGATGATCAGCTTGTCTTGCAAGAATATGTTAACCATGTCATTAAATAAAAATGATTCATCCAAATTACTCAAAATTCCACACTCCAAATTTCAACCCTTTTAATATTTGATTCAGTTTTTTCTTTTTTTAAATATTTATTTATCTTATTTAATAATGAATTATCCTTCTTATTTCTATCAATATATTTTCAATTTACTGGGGAGAAGCTTGATACAACTATATTCTGTAAACATTTATTTTTAGACCTTCCTGGATGCCTTATTTAAACCACTTATTTTGAATCATATGGAGTGATATGTAATTATGTCACGATCCCTTTCCCTCTTTTTAGGAAACACTGTTTTGTATAAACTATTTGATTCCAATCATGCATGTTAATTATTTCTTATTCCCTCTTTATTCTATAACAGAACAAATGTTCTGTCATAGAATACCATAAAAATGCCATATAAATTAAATAGAGAAATCAGTCAGTGCTAACCCATGTCCCATGTTCCAGGTGGATGCAAATTCATATTTGAGTCAAAATTTAGAAAGTAAGAAGGAACGTGGTGCTGTTAGCTCATTGTGTACTCAGTCCACTTCAGTATGTTTAAATGCAAATGTCAAATGCAGTCGAACTCCCGATTTCACTAAAATACTGCAACTGAGGAATAACCAAATGACATTTAAATCATATACCGCCGTAGGTAAAACGCGGCACCAATGTAAGTCAGTTATGGCTAAAAATAGGAAATCTGAATTATTCCCCTGCACCACGCTCGTCAGTCTGAAATTAAAATAAAATAAGTTGAGACAAACGAAGTGAATCACTGAGGCAAAAAATGCTTGTTCGAAAAATGCAGAGTCACAAACACCAGTCTTGCAATCATAAATCTTTTGAGACATCCTGTTTGTTGTCACACCCCTACCATAGCCAAAAGGTCAGAATGTCAAGCGAGAGGAATGTGAGGCAATAAACCCAGTAAATATAGTATGCCCTGTGGCAAAGTAAGTCAGCTAAAATAAAAAATAAAAAATAAAAACTAAAAATAAACATCGCACTTAATACAAGATAAATTTGGAAAAATAATGAAATTTCACCAACTCAAACCGACAACTGGCAGTGGTTTGCATCTCAGAGGCCAAAACACGCTGAAAGAGGAGTCAGAGGACTAAAGTCACATGCGACAGGTGGAGAATCCAGTATCACCCAGCAACCAGACAAACAGGACATCCACCGAGCTATAGCGTGAACTGTGCAGAGTCCATGTGACTCAGAAACGGTAGAGGGTATGCATGTCCCGTCTTTGAACTGAGGTAAGCTGTGAATGACAGCAGTGGTCCCGAGGGAAGAGACACAGCAAAAGTCACAGAACCACGGAGGATCCCCTCTCCTCCTTATCCATTCCCAGCAGAATGTCTTTTGATCCATGAAGTGTGACCTCCTGCCAGCACGCTTGAGATAACAGTCAGAGTGTAATCCATCTCTGGGTCCTGTCGTGACCCAAATAACAGGAAATAGCAGTAAACTCCACCGACCTCAGTCTTTGAAGATGTCGTCACTTCCACTGAACAGTCCATTTCAGAGGCACAGTTTGTAATCGCAGCGGAGCGGAGAGCCGAGACATCGGCTTAAAGCAACAGCAGACACCTGAAGCCAGATGCCAAGCGACACCATCATCTCACACCTCCCAGCCTGGTTCCAGCCTCAAGAAACCTACCCCCACAGCACTTCAACCTCCAAGAGCAGAACTGCCAGTGTAAAACAAACCAAGTTAACAAAAAATAAAACAAAAGGCTATACCAACGTTCCTTACTGCAGAGCCACCTGACATTCCTCTGGCTTCACACCCCACCTTCTGTAAAGAAAGGAAAAAAAAAAAATAGAATTAAAACAAGATATTTCACAACCAAATGTGATAGAAGTGATATAATAAGCTCACTTACTGTCTTTTCTTTGTTTTGATCTATGCAAAATAGCACCTCGAAAGCATTCACTTCGCCTGTGCCAAAAAATCAGCAGTGACATAGAAATCTGCTATATTCCAAATGTGTGTAAACATGACAGATGCTTAACTGTCATCCGGCTTCATTACCTCAATTTGTAGTCCACTTATAAGCAGACATCATATGTTAGTGAATCATAAAGGCAAGATAAAATCTCCTTACATAATTAAATCCATAATCCACTATTTTGGAATGAAGGTCAAAAGTTTTGATTAAAAGATTCACAATCAACTGCCCCCAAATCTCACCAATTTAAGTAAGGCCTATTTTAGCCTACTCCCCCATCTATTTAATAAAAACAGAAATTTATTAAAAAACAATTTATAGGTGGAAAACCAAAAATAGAAGAATTGTGCTCCTCTCACCATGTCCAAATCAGTAACCCATGTGTTATACAGACCAACCATTAAAACAATTAAGTTAGTGTGTTAGTCAGTAGTTAGTACATTATAAATAGAACAAACAGAATGCAGGTAGAACCCAAAAACATAAAAACATATGGAATATCTCACAGCAACTAAAAGAGTCTCATGGTCACCTGTAATTTGTTTGTCACACATGAAATAAAAACATTTGTTCTACTTAAAGTCAGAACTCCCCAATTTGTACTGATTCCATCTTTCAAAATACATATTTCCCCAGATTAGAAACCAAAATCCATCCTGTTCAAAGTTTTCAACACAATTTCATAACACCATGCCTGAGAAGAAAAAATATTATCAGAAATGAAATGAACATATTTCCACACAAAATGCATCGTCGTGTGCGTAGAATCACCTAAGAGAAAAAATATGGATTAGTCCATACGTCCCAAGTCATCTATATGAAAAGTAGGAAAGAAAAACGATTAAAGCAGTAAATGATCAGAACCTGTTGGAATAAAAATACCTTATGACAGGAACAACGATTTCCAGAATTATTATGTCAATTTCATATATCATGCAGGTGTGTATAATTAAATGACCAAATTAAAAACTGAAGTCTCCAACGGGGTGCCGGCTGTAATGTCATTTCAACATCCTCCCAGACCCACTGCACATTCGTGTCATACACTGTTTCATTCCACCATTTCATATAAGATCGTCTGCAGACAGACTTAGTACATTTTCACTGTGTAGCACTCCAATGTGCTGTGTCCCTTGCGTCTGGGGCAGAACTGCGTGCACAGACAGTTCAGCCACAGAAACAGTAAGACAAAAATGCAAATCGCAATGAAATAGAGTCAATCAGCCAATTATCCTCAGTACATAGCAGGAGCCTAATTCCTACCATACCTAAGCATACAGAGAAAGTGTAAAATGTTCGTCACAGCCGGGGTAATTCAAACACACAGCGCTGAGACACGCAACCATCTAAATGGTTCGAAACAACAAAAATATAAAAATAAAAATCAACTGAACAAAAATCCATACACCCGGAGACTGGCCGCTCAGATCGTCACAGCATAAACTACACATTCACTGAACTTCAGAATAAAAATGCGCGGCCATAATCCATGCATACAGTGAAAGTGCGCGTACACATTTATAGCGTCGCAGTCCTGCATTTTCAAACAGAAGCTGCGAATCGTCTGCCGTCACTCCAACGGCTCCCCCACACACACACAGCTTGATACACACGCACTGACACACACACAGCTACACACGGACACACAACAAGACAAAGAACGGCCGATAAGACGCACAATGACACAAATAAAATACAGTGTAACACAAATCACACACTCACACAGAGAAAACTACAGACTACACCAGGTAACAAAGAAAACAAACAGATAGTATAGAAAAATAAGAGCCGGCTATTTATACAATGCGAACAACACCTTCCGCAGACTTATTTAACTATTTCATTTACTCATCACTTCCAGTCTGCTACGAGCCGGTCAAGCTCAATTTACAAAACGCCTTTCTACCACCAATTCCAACTGCACTTTGTGTGATTGAATTGGGAAGGCGGCGTCACCTCAGCGTCTTCAAGCTGGAATTACCCCGTTCGAATTAAAATTTCGCCGCAACGGATCCCAGACCCGTCCGAGCGCAGTTCCCAGAACTGAAGCCAATCTTGACCGTAAATGGTGAGTCTCCTTTTTAGACTAGCAAAGTCCTCAGCCGATTCAGACTGATTAAAAACACACCAACTATGAAGCCAAATTATTGTTTTTAGGAGACGCTAACTTCCAAGGTCACAAACACCTAGCAGACAAAAGCAGAGGGTGCAGCTCTGCGGAGCGTGCCAAAGCTCACCGTTCACAACGTGTGTTTCACCATTAACCATTAAATCAATATGCTTAATTTCGGTTGAAGATTCCGTACGCATTGTACACAGAAAGTAATTCTGAACACCTGAACGCCACTCACAAGATGGCGCACACAAGATGGCGCTTACTACAAACCGAAAGCAAAAAATGAATAAACTCACCGTTCACAATTAAACACCGCAACGAATCTCAGCGTCCCCACAGAGGGTTCCAGACCGCGCAACCGGACGAGCCTCCAATTTGTCGATTATCATAAGGGGATTCTTATTGTAAAACCTTTAAACTATGCAATTTTGATTCTTCCTTTGTTCTTGGGTCCCGTTTCTTGTCCGCGTCTGATAACTCTCGCGAGACACAGAAGAGACGTAAGCAGCGTGATGGCGTCACAGAAGTTCAGAATTTAATCCAATCAGAAGAAAGTATCACACAAGACAGAAAGTTAAAGAAACACAGAAACATACATTGGTTACCTGAGAATAATAAAAAGAAATATCGAAGACGTCTTCGGAGAAATAGCCAGCCCAAAAAGGAGCTAAAAAATAGGCCATTTCTGCCTTATTCTCCCTGAGCGAAGAGGTTTTTGTGCTAGATAGAGTGTTCTATACAAATAGGGGGCAACACCTCTCGACCAATTAGAAGCCGCTCCGAGCACCCCTGAAACGGCACTCCTTACAATCTGCCGAGACATCAAAGATGACTTTTACCTCTTGACTGTTATTTGAGGTTAACCAGAACTTTTAAAATCTGCTGACTTTTAAAACTACAAATGCCCAGGAGACTTATGCTGTATTGTTTTAGACAAATTGTCTTAAGTACTGCATGTCAATAGTTTATCCCACCAAAGTCCACCGAGATTCCTCCCTGAGACAAAGTGGCCTGTTTTTTAAATTGATCCCCACACAGATAAGACTGCTTGTCTCCTTGGTTTTACGACCCATGACTTCAAGTAAACGATAGAGCTAACTCAACACTAAAAATGTTATATTTCCTTAAATTATCTTTATGTTTATCATTGTTATAACATGTTTCTGTTTATTATCTTTATATTTATCATTGCTATAACATGTTTTCCTGATTTTATCATTGTTATAACATGTTTCCTGTTTATTATCTTTATGCTTATCATCGTTATAAATGTCTCCTGATGTTTATTATCTTTCAAGTTTATCGTTGTTATAACATGTCTCCGTGTATATTTATCGTTGTTATAACATGTCTCCTGATGTTTATTATCTTTATATTTATCGTTGTTATAACATGTCTCCTGATGTTTATACTGTTATATGTATCTTGTTATAACATGTCTTGATATTATGTTGTTATACATTCTATGTTTATACTTATTTTATCGTTGTTATAACATGTCTCCTGAGTTTTTATCTTATTTATCGTTGTTATAACATGTCTCCTGATGTTTAGCTTATGCTTTATATTTATACGTTGTTATAACATGTCTCCTGATATTTATCGTTGTTATAACATGTCTCCTGATGTTTATTATCTTTATATTTATCGTTGTTATAACATGTTCCCGATGTTTATTATCTTTATATTTATCGTTGTTATAACATGTCCCCTGATGTTTATTATCTTTATATTTTCGTTGTTATAACATGTCTCCTGATGTTTATTATCTTTATATTTATCGTTGTTATAACATGTCTCCTGATGTTTATTATCTTTATATTTATCGTTGTTATAACATGTCTCCTGATGTTTATTATCTTTATATTTATCGTTGTTATAACATGTCCCCTGATATTTATCGTTGTTATAACATGTCTCCTGATGTTTATTATCTTTATATTTATCGTTGTTATAACATGTCCCCTGATGTTTATTATCTTTATATTTATCGTTGTTATAACATGTCCCCTGATGTTTATTATCTTTATATTTATCGTTGTTATAACATGTCCCCTGATGTCCAGGCATGGAGATGTCCTGGGTCCTGCGTCCTCCAGAGCTGGTAAAAACCGGTCAGGTTTTCACCGTCGTCTACTCCGTCACGGCCCGGGACTCCTTCTACCACTGGGCCGTCCAAAACCGGGTCTTCTCCCAAAGGTCAGCCGGTTCCACCGGGTCCAGAACGACCCAACGGTTCTGGACCCGGTTCCTAACCTGGTGGTTCTGTCTTCAGTTCGATAACGGATGCTGCTTCAGCCCGATGGTTCTGTGAACATCAAGACTGTCCGTCCAGCTAGACCGAGGCGAATGGAGAGAACTGCTGCATCCATCATGCCAACATCCACTCCTGTCCGATGGGATACATGGTGAGGTTCTGTTGGTACCATGGTGAGGCTTAGGAGGTTCTGCTGGTACCGTGATGAGCACCAGGAGGTTCTGATGGAACCATGGTGAGCACCAGGAGGTTCTGTTGGTACCATGATGAGCACCAGGAGGTTCTGATGGAACCATGATGAGCACCAGGAGGTTCTGTTGGTACCATGGTGAGCACCAGGAGGTTCTGTTGGTACCATGGTGAGCACCAGGAGGTTCTGATGGTACCATGGTGAGCACCAGGAGGTTCTGATGGAACCATGATGAGCACCAGGAGGTTCTGTTGGTACCATGATGAGCACCAGGAGGTTCTGATGGAACCATGATGAGCACCAGGAGGTTCTGTTGGTACCATGATGAGCACCAGGAGGTTCTGATGGTACCATGGTGAGCACCAGGAGGTTCTGATGGTACCATGGTGAGCACCAGGAGGTTCTGATGGAACCATGGTGAGCACCAGGAGGTTCTGTTGGTACCGTGATGAGCACCAGGAGGTTCTGATGGAACCATGGTGAGCACCAGGAGGCTCTGTTGGACCATGAGTGAGCACCAGGAGGTCTGTGGTACCATGGTGAGCACCAGGAGGTTCTGTGTCCTTGGTGAGCACCAGGCGGTTCTGATGGTACCATGTGAGCACCAGGAGGTTCTGATGGAACCATGGTGAGCACCAGAGGTTCTGTTGTACCATGATGAGCACCAGGAGGTTCTGATGGTACCATGATGAGCACCAGGAGGTTCTGATGGAACCATGGTGAGCACCAGGAGGTTCTGTTCATACCATGATGAGCACCAGGAGGTTCTGATGGTAACCATGATGAGCACCAGGAGGTTCTGTGGAAACCATGGTGAGCACCAGGAGGTTCTGTTGATACCATGGTGAGCACCAGGAGGTTCTGTTGGTACCATGGTGAGCACCAGGAGGTTCTGTTGGTACCATGATGAGCACCAGGAGGTTCTGATGGTACCATGGTGAGCACCAGGAGGTTCTGATTGTTCCATGGTGAGCACCAGAGGTTCTGATGGTACCATGATGAGCACCAGGAGGTTCTGATGGACCATGGTGAGCACCAGGAGGTTCTGATTAACCATGGTGAGCACCAGGAGGTTCTGTTGGTACCATGTGAGCACCAGGAGGTTCTGTTGGTACCTGGTGAGACTAGGAGGTTCTGATGGAACCATGGATGAGCACCAGGAGGTTCTGAGGAACCATGGTGAGCACCAGGGGTTCTGTTGGTACCATGGTGAGCCTAGGAGGTTCTGATGGAACCATGATGAGCACCAGGAGGTTCTGAGGAACCATGGATGAGCACCAGGAGGTTCTGGCAACCATGATGAGCACCAGGAGGTTCTGTTCATACCATGATGAGCACCAGGAGGTTCTGATGGTACCATGGTGAGCACCAGGAGGTTCTGTTGGTACCATGGTGAGCACTAGGAGGTTCTGATGGTACCATGATGAGCACCAGGAGGTTCTGGAACCATGATGAGCACCAGGAGGTTCTGTTCATACCATGATGAGCACCAGGAGGTTCTGATGGTGCTGTGGTGATAAAACACTTTACATGCATATTAAAATAAACTAACTCATAATAAATGTAAAAATTTCCTCCATTTTTGTCTTTTTTCGTAAAACTACTGGAGAATTTTTTTTAATTCCCTTTTGTTGAATGTTTTACAGAGATTAAACCTGTGGACAAATGAAACTACATTAAATTAAAGTTTAAATGATTATCCAGAACTGAACTGTTGTTTCCCTGTTTACAGACTGAGAGCATCTGTGGCCCCTGGATTCCTGATGATGGGAAAATCTTCACTCACACCATCTCCACCACTGGGAAGATGACCCAGACCAACTGGACCGCCAAGGCGAGCAGAACCGAGCGTCACACGTTCAGAACATTAAAACCCAGAAAACGAGCTAAAAACAAGCTAAAAATTATTAAATGAAGCTTCAAAGAGCAAACTGGAGAAAAAGGTTTAAAAATTCAGTTCAGTTTCATTTGTTCTATCTGGGAAAACTAGCAGTCAAATTTACATATTTAAAGGAAAAGTGACACATTATGTTAAAGTTTTTTATTTTATAATAGGATTTTCATCAGACTTTTAAAAAGTAAAAAGGTTTGTTTATATCACCACATGCAGATGATGCACTGGTTGACATATCAGGGGTTTTTAGGCTGGGTGATAAAAACTTTATGAAGTTTTTGAATTTTTTTTTTTTTTTTTACAAACGCATTTGTTGGTTTTCCATATTTCAGTGATGTCAGCATGTCCACGGCGGCCATCTTGTTTTTCACAGCTTCTTCATTGAATTCAGGTCAACATAAACTCAGACTAAGATATTTTCTTTTCATGTGAATAAAGTTACAAAAATACCATATAAACCTAAATATGAGGATAAAATTGTTATGTTAGGAGAATTAAATAATAATTTCATGATACATCCAAGACAAAAAATAAAAAAATAAATTATTATCTAAGTTTTTTCTCATTAAAACAACATTTTTTCTTGTCATTTTAAGATGCTTTTCCTGCTAATATTATGACTAATTAAACTAAGACTCTCATAGTCTGACCCTAATAGCTCCATCAGATAACCAACAAAAAGTGGAAAAAGACACTTTTTGAAAATATTTTCTATCATTAGTAATATTTTTTTAGAAAAGAAAGCAAGAAAAAAACTAAATTAGACTCAGAAATTAAATCTGGTGTGGAAAAAGTCTTAAATTGGATTTTTAAGTCGTAGCAGGAACATATGTGTCCATAGATGTGACGTCTTATTCCAGGTACTTTGACCATAAATTATTAACCTCCTTATTTTTGTGAGTGATCCCTGCAGGTGGTTCTGTTCCATCCGGGTCTGACTTCGCTGATCGCTCACATCCGGGTGGGAACCATGCAGGCGGCGCTGGAGGCCAAGAGCACCGTCCTGCCGGCTGTAGGTCCGTCTGTCACTTAAACCACCAACCACAGCTCTGATGGGCCAATGGAGGGAAAACACATGACATGTAACCTAACTGGTAAAAGTAAAGATCTGGATCTGAGCTGTTCAGCTAATCTGGTGATTTTTAGTAAACAGATTAATAACTAAAGGTGAGTAACTTTACAGAATACAAGCCAGGTGAAGCTAAAACTGAGTTCTGGGTGGAACTTTGTGTTTTTATCTAAAAGGTTTACATTTTCCTGCAGGTTTGTCTTCATTCCTGCTCTGTGGTTTTCTTCCAGTGTGTGGAGATAAAACCTGTGAGGACGCAGAGGACTGCTCCACCTGTCCGGCCGACTGCGGCGAATGTCCCATGAGTCCCGGCACCAAGGTGGCCATCGGCCTGCCGCTCGGCCTGCTGTGCCTCTCCTTCATCCTGACGGCTGTGGTGAGAAACCAAACCCAGACGATTCCTCACCACCACACAGTAAAAATGCCGGTGTTGAATTAACACCCCAAAGTGTCTATATGTGTCCAAGTCAGCAGGTGTTAAAGTAACACTTTTGAAAGTGTTAAAAGATTGACTCTCATTTTTAGGTTAAGTTAACATTGGTCTATAAAACTGAAACGGGTTTAATAAAAGTTAAACTTTCCATTTCTGTGTCTTGTTTTGAATATTTTCCACTGGATTTAATTGCACCAATTAGTTGACTAGTCGACTAATCGATTCTTTTCTCTGCAATGACTTTTTCTGGGCCAGTCGGCTAGTCGCAATCACGTGACTAAACAGATTTTTCCAAGGAAATGAAAGAAGATGGACTACCGGAGTAACGTGCTTCAATGTGCCATGATGTCGGGGCTTTTTTATCCCCCAACTGATCAGCGTCATCCTGCGGACTGAAGCTTCTAACCTGGCAGCTTTACGCTCTTATAAAGATCTGGTTTGACTACATCTGTAAACTAAGTCCAGCTTCACCCTGAGGGTCTGATGGAGCCGATCTCTGCCTCCGTCTGCATGTCGGTTCAGAGCCGCTGCTGAGTCAGCAGAACCTCCTGCTGCTCATCGGGTGGAGGAGCAGCTGGAGGAGCAGGGAGGAGCGGAGGAGCAGCGGAGAGCAGGAGGAGCAGCTGGAGGAGCAGCTGGAGGAGCAGCGGAGGAGCACTGGAGGAGCAGCTGGAGGAGCAGCTGGAGGAGCAGCTGGGAGGAGCAGGGGCGGAGGAGCAGCGGGAGGAGCAGCTGAATTCAACTGTAACCAAACGTTCATAATAAGTTTGGTTTGTGATGTTCCAAAAGCTCCATTATGGTCAGTGTGATAATTTGACTCCTATACCAGCAGCTATCCAGAGATCATCAGCATCAGCCGGTGATTGGAAAAAAAAAAGTCAGACCGACTTTGTGCAACAAACTTTTCTCCGCTGCTCACGAAGAATGATGTGTTTATTGCTCTTTTAATTCTGCATAATAGACTTAGTAAGAGTGGGAGACGGGTGTAGGGGTTAATATTTGCCGTGAAAATAGCTGATAAAGCCTCCAAGTAGTTTTGCGCTTACGTCACTATGACGTCACGGCGACTAGTCGACATCGACTCGACTGTTATCACGATGTAGTCGACCTTAAAAAATATGTAGGCGTTCAACCCCTAATTGAAACCTTGTGGGTCAATTATTTATGTTTTTAACTCCACATTATGTTTAGTGATCAACACTACACTGGTGTTACTTTTAACGTATTTTGACACTAACACCATTGTAATGCTAATGTGACACTCTAGTGTTGAATTTAATACCAGCTGAAATAACAAGATTGTTTTAGTAAAAACTTGATAGTTTGTAGCAAAATATGCAGTTAAATATCAAAATATCAACATCAGACCTTAACATGATCTGGAGATTAATAATCTGACAGAAAAAACGGCTTCACAGGACATTTTACTTTTATTTTTACGGAATTTGAATCACATGAAGCTAAAACTAACTGAGGATTTTTTATATTTATAAACTTAAATGCAAAATATAACATGAAAAGCTCAGAACCCAAAGCTAAAGTTCACTGGAGGAGATCTGACCAGGATCAAGGTTTTTATTTTAAATGCAAAATGTTTGTTTTATTTTGAGACTTTGTCTTATTTGCTGCTCTGACTGTTGTTTTATCAGCAGTAAATAAATCACTAAATTAGTTATTATTTCAAAATTAATCTGTGATCACATTTTAAACACTGAATCATTTTACAGCTGATGCAGAGAAGAGTTTCTGTTCAGTAACTTTAATAATAAAAAAAGTTGAACCAGTTAAAGTCTCCAGCTGACCCACCTGTCATGGTCCAGACTCTGACCCTGGATCAGCATCCAGAACCCGGACAGAACCAGAACCAGAACCAGAACCATCCTCCTCCTGCCTGAGGTTACAGAACTGGGCGGTTTTCCAGTCCCAGAGCTCCGAGTCCTCATCCGGGGAGAATCCAGGTTCTAGCCGAACCCGCCTCCTCCTCTGTGACCCAGTCGAACCATTAAACCCAGTTAGAAACCGGCTCCATTCCTCCTCTCCGTCTCTCCTCGCGCCGCCTCTGATTGGTCGGTTGTCGGTACCGGTAGAGTCGCGTGCCGCTCCGGGTTCAAACAAAGGAACCGGTTTGTTTTTGTTGTTTCCTCCCGGAAACCGTCCGAACCCGAACAGAACGAGGGCGGCCTGAAACCCGAACCCAGACAGGGCGGTACCGAACCCTGGAGCCACCAGAACCCGCCGCAGCACCGCAGCACCGCAGCCCGCGCTGTAATTCTGGAGAACCAACCCGAACCAGAACCCGTCATCCTCTTTAGAGGTGATATTTATGGACCCAGACGGTGTTGAGCCCAAATCTGCGTCCCGTGTCGCGGGAGCGCGCATCGCTCTAAACTCTCGCATGTCGACGAGAAAACGGACAAACATGACCGAAGAGGAAATTTAAAGATATTTGTAACATTAAGTATGATATAAAATGTTCTACATAACGGGCCTCTGTTTTAATGCTTTTAAGCTGTTATGGTATCAAAAGACAAAGCAGAGAATTTCAAACCATTTGCGGAGAACATTTACAACAGACACGGACTGGAAAAAGTTCTACTCATATGTGTCAATAAAGGTGTAAAAACAGTATTTATTTAAATTAGTGTGCGAAATTAAACCCACAGTTTTAGGGATTACATAGTTAAGAAACGTGATAATGTTACAAATATCTTTAACATTTCCTCTTCGGTCATATTTTTGTCCGTTTTCTCGTCAATATGCGAGAGTTTAGAGCGATGCGCGCTCCCGCGACAGGGGACGCAAATTTGGGCAGGAATGTTTCTGGGCACAACACCTGTCAGCTACTAAATTTGTTGTTTATGAAGTGTGTTTTATAAAACTAGGACATGTCCTATAGACCTTTAAATCTCCTCAACTGTTTTTTAAATAGCTATAAAACCATAACATTTAGTGCAAAACATGTACATGGGATTGTTTCCTAAAGATTCAAGACTCCATTTGCTACGGAAGAGGATTAGGGCCACCGAAAAAAAGAAAAATAATAATTCTGACTTTAAAGTGCTTTTGGACTTTGGGAGGAAGCCGGAGAACCCGGAGAGAACCACACATGCATGGGAGAACATGCAAACTTAATCTCACAAGTCTGAAGTTAAAGTCAGAATTCTTTTTTTTTTTTTTTTTTTGGTGGCCCTAATCCTCTTCCGTAATTTGCCGACAAGTAAAAATAAAAAAAGTCACCTGTACAGGTTGTTTACCTGATTAGTGACGTGATTAGTGGTCCCTTGGGTAGGGATCACTAATTCCTACCCAAGGGACCTAACAGTCATGCTTTTGTCTTGGGAGGAAGCCGGAGAACCCGGAGAGAACCCACAACATGGAGACTCCATGAAGTTAGTATGAAGCCCTGGAGATTAGGCAGGAGACCGATGAGAGTTGTTACGAGGATCTGGAGGTCAGGCAGGAGACTAACACGTGATCAGAGATGTGATATAGTGATCCCATAGGTAGGATTGTCAGGGACCTAACAGTTATGCTTTTGTCTTTGGGAGGAAGCCGGAGAACCCGGAGAGAACCACACATGCATGGAGAGAACATGCAAACTTAATCTCATAAGTCTGAAATTAAAGTCAGAATTCTTGTGAATTGAATTAGTCATGTAGTTTTTACCTGATTGAGATGTGTCCCTTGGTAGGATCCTACCTTGGCCTAAGTCATGCTTGTCGAGAAGCCGGAGAACCCGGAGAACAAAGGAGATATGATTAGTATAGTGGAGTTAGGAGGACCGTGGTTTTCCATCTGAGGTCAGGGAACTAACCTGATCAGGGGAACACTAACAGTCATGCTTTTGTCTTTGGGAGGAAGCCGGAGAACCCGGAGAGAACCCACAACATGGAGACATCCATGAAGTTATTTATGAAGCCCTGGAGGTTAGGCAGGAGACCGATTAGAGTTTGTTACAGGATCTGGAGGCAGCAGAACTACCTGATCGTATTGACAGGAATGAACAAAAGTCACTTTTGTTTTGAAGTGAGAAGTGGGACCCATTGGGTAGAATCACTAATTCTACGAAGGGATTCTAATTTTGCTTTTGTTTTTTGGGCAGAGCCGGAGAACCGAGAGAAACAAAAATGAAAAGTCCATGAAGTTGTATAAGCCCTGATAGAGGACGTATACAGTGATCCCGTGGTATGGATCATATTAGATCGTCCAAGGACCTAACAGTCATGCTTTTGTCTTTGGGAGGAAGCCGGAGAACCCGGAGAGAACCCACAACATGGAGACTCCATGAAGTTTCTATGAAGCCCTGGAGGTCAGGCAGGACACTAACACGTGATCAGTGATGTGATATAGGATCGTCAAGGACCTAACAGTCATGCTTTTGTCTTTGGGAGGAAGCCGGAGAACCCGGAGAGAACCCACAACATGGAGACTCCATGAAGTTAGTATGAAGCCCTGGAGGTCAAGCAGGAGACCGATGAGAGTTGTTACGAGGATCTGGAGGTCAGGCAGGAGTCTAACACGTGATCAGAGATGTGATATAGTGATCCCATAGGTAGGATCATCAGGGACCTAACAGTCATGCTTTTGTCTTTGGGAGGAAGCCGGAGAACCCGGAGAGAACCACACATGCATGGAGAACATGGAGACTCCATGAAGCCTTTTTTTCAGCTGCTCCACTTCCACCGGCAGGTTTTATATATTCGCTCCATGATGGTTTCACTCTTCTCCCGATCTGTCTTTTCCTTCTCCAGGGCTGCGTTTTCTTGCTCCAGGTTGGTGTTTATTTGAGCCAGGGAAGCGTTTATCTGCTCCAGAATGGAGCGTTTCCTCTCCAGAGTGGTCTTTTCCTTCTCTAAGTCAGTGTTTTCCTTCTCCAAGACAGTGAATTTCTGAGTCAGGGCCTTGTTCACATGCTTTAAGACAGTTGCTTCCTCCTGCAGGTTGGTGTTTTCTTGACTCAAGGAACTGTTCTTTCCCTCCAAGACGGTGATTTTCCTCTCCAGAATGTTGCTTTTATCCTCCAGGGCCTTGTTTTTCCCCTCCTGGGCATCATTTTTCATCTCCAGAGCATCGTTTATCTGCTCCAGGATGTCCAGTCTCTGCCCCAAGAAAGTTTTTTCCGCTCCAGATCCGTCTTTTCCTTCTGTAGGGCCGTATTGTCCTGCTCCAGGGTGGTGACTTTAATTTTCAGGGCCATGTTTTCCTGCTCCAGAACCGTGTTTTTCTGCTCCAAGATGGCGCTTTTCTGCTCCAGAGCCGACTTCTCCTTCTTCAATTTCTCATTTTCCTCCATGATACTTCCTACTTTTTTGAACAACCTTTTTATTTCCTCATCTTTCTCGAACTGCATCATGTCTTTTTCAACAGTCGTCTTGTTAAATGAGAATAATCTGACTTTGTTAAACATTTCTAACAGATTCTGACTCATTTTTTGTCCTCTGATATTTTTCACTCAATCACTTTCTTTCTTCTTGTGTCGTTCTTCTTGCTCTGCCTCTGCTGCAATGGTGAGGACTTTAGAAGTCAAGCCTGCAGCCTTGTGACATCAATGCATCTCTCTGTGTGACATCAATTTGCGTGATGTCACAATCTGATGTCACTACCTCAACATATCAACTAGAAAACTCCTGAAGTTTGAACAAAAACAAGTGCAGCTTGGCGTGGCTGATGGCCATTGCAGACAGTTCAGCTGGTAAAATGTCACCAAGGCTGAAATCCCGTTCATTTCTAGAACCGGAAAACAAAACGTTTCACTCCTAAAGTCCAAAAGTCAGACTTAGTGGGGCTGCAACGGTTATTTCAGTAATCAACTACTCTGATGATTAATCGGATAAAAAACCGGCCACATTCTTCAGACTTCATTACTTCAGTGTTGATTATACTATATTAGAAATATGCAAGATGCAAATAAACAAATAAACTCCTAATCGATTACTAAATTAGTTGATAATTATTTGATTAATCACAATTAATCGCGTTCTGCTGACGAGTGTGATTGTTAATTTGGGTTAGGTTCTTAGGTGTTTGCAGCAAACAAGATGGTGTATCGGTCAGGATACAGGAAGGAGGACATGAGACCAAAACTTGATGTAGACGTGAGCTGGTTTATTTTGCCTTGATACTCAGTGTTGCCAGCAGTCTGTAATAACAATAAATTGCCATTAGACTAATGTATTACAGCAATACAGGTTCAACTTATGCAAACGCAGTGAAGACCCACAAATAGACGATCTTTGGCAGATTTTAACATAAGAAGCACTTTGGCGCCATCATGTGGCCAGTTAAATCTCTACACAATGGCGGCAACCGAGAGCGCATGCCCTTAATTACTCTACTGCCACGACAACTCAATGGAAAATAATAACAGATACAACCGAAATGCACATATAACTGAATCTAGAATAAACAAATAGAACGCTAAATGCAGTAACTTACTTTCTATCATCAACTTAACACTCGGAGCATCACTTCTCAGGACTACACCAGGAACACAGTCTCATGGTTGGAAAAAATGCTACAAAACTGACCCGGAAGTATACTGGATGAGCGCTATGGTAAGCTCAGTACTAACGTCACTTCCTAGGATGACCTCTAAACCAATATTACAAAATAAAATACAGAAAAAATCAGAGCCTTTTATACAGCCGCCCCCAAATGGGGTTACACATTTGCTAAACATAAAAGGCTTTATTAGTCTTGGGGTAGCGACTGACTGCTCTTCTAAGTGTCCTTTCCTTCAGCTGGCACGGCCGGTAAAACGACCAGCCGAGCAACTGGCCTAGTGTAGACATGTCCACTAACTTTCACATCCGCAGATCTGATAAGTCCATCATCGCTCCGATGAATCTTGATCACATGATCTATAGGCCATAAGGCTCGGGGCAACTGGGGGTCCACAACCATAACGATGGCATTTTGGAGAAGTTCAGGAGGGTTTGACTGCCATTTATGACTCGTCTGCAAGCCAGGAAGGTATTCTCTGATGAACCTGGCCCAGAAGTGATCGGCAAGAATCTGTGAGTGCCGCCAACGTCTTCGACTAAGGTTTTCTATCTCTGGGTAGACCACTTGAGGTAGAGATCCATCAGGCCGCCCCATGAGGAGACTATTGGGAGTCACAGGGTCCACATCTGCCACATCAGTTGATACATAGCCCAAAGGTTTCGAATTCAGTATTGATTCCACCTCCAGAAGAACTGTCAGAACCTGACTGTCAGGTGGGTTCCCAACCTCTTTAGGTTGGGAACCCACAGGTTCGGAGAGCTGACTTCACTGAATGAACCTCTCGTTCCCACACGCCGCCAAAATGTGGGGCTGCTGGGGGATTAAACTGAAACTTAATCTTCTGGGAGGCTAGCTGACTCTGCAGCATCTCTGACATGTTGGCAAAGGCTTCTCTGAGTTCGCGATCCCCTCCTTTAAAATTGGTCCCACAGTCAGACCACAGCTCTGCAGGTTTTCCTCTCCTGGCAATGAATCACCTCAAGGCCATAAGGAAAGAATCTGAATCCAGGCTACTTAGGAGATCCAAGTGTACTGCCCTCATTGTCAGGCACTTGAAAATGATTCCCCAGCATTTCTCCTGCCGTCTTCCTGTTTTCACTATCATGTGCCCGAAACAGTCCACCCCAGTGGAGTAAAAGGCTGGCTTATATAACCTAAGCCGAGCGGCAGGAAGATCAGCCATCTTTGGAACTGAGGGTTGAGCCCTCCAACGCTGGCACTCAGGACAGGTGCGCTGGTATTTGCGTATCGCTTCTCTTCCACGCAGTATCCAGTAAGATCTCTGGAGCTCTGCAAAGACCCGCTGAGGTATCCAGTTCAGGTGCCAAGGTGAGTAAGCGACTTCTGGATGGAACAGGTTTTGTTTCGGCAAGCAAACGACACTCCTCTGGAAATGACTCCTGTTGAGCCTGCCTAAGGATGGCCTGTTCAGCAGCTTGATATTCCTCAGCACTAGGTGGAGAAGTTGAGAGTGTTTGCTCTTGAAGTTCCTTAACAATAACATCCACAAGCTCTTGCCATGTCTTGCACTCCATTCCATCCTGGCAGGTAGGTGTGGAGGTGGTTACTGTTCCACAGAAGACAGTCTTTCGGAGCTCTGATTCCTCATTATAGGGCTCAGAGTTTGGCTTCTCTGGCCATGTGTCGGGACTATGGAGCAGAAAGGGGGGTCCATCTGACCACCTGTTTGGCACTTTGAGTTCTGCCAGAGCCTTCCCTCTGGTAAGGTCATCCGCTGGATTACTTTCGGAGTCTACATAGCACCAGGTACAGTTTTCTGTCAACTCCTGTATCTCAGCTATCCTGGCTCCAACAAAGATTTTATAGCGACAGGACTCCGAGCTCAACCAGTTCAGAACAGTTGTCGAGTCCGACCACAGGACTGTTCTTCTGATAGTTGAGGTGAGTTCTTTCTTCAGGATACTGTTCAACTGTGCTGCCACCAAAGCTCTAGGCGACGGACGGAGAGGGACCGTTTTGGAGCTACACGGGAACGAGCTAGGATGAAGGTGAGGTGAACCTGACCGCTGCACTCTTCTGTCCTCATGTAAGCCACAGCTCCATAAGCTTTCTCCGATGCATCTGCGAAAATGTGCACTTCACGGCTGTCCTCTTCTAAGTTGGCTTTCGTAGGGGCGTAAGCACGTGGGAAGGTAAGCTGAGGTAGAAACTTAAGCTCTTCCTCCCAGTCATTCCAAGCTTGAAGGAGTGTGGATGGAAGGTTTGAATCATCCCATCCATGTTTCTTATCCCATAACTGCCTAAGGAGGAGCTTGGCCCAGGTAGTGAAAGGTAACAGGTAGCCTAAGGGGTCATACTGTGACGCTAGAACTCTGTAGATGTTCCGAAGAGTTAGCATCTCATAGGACACAGGTCTGTGCTTATAACCCAAGGTGTCTGTATTCCAGTCCCAACTAAGACCAAGTGTTGTCTCTGAAGATTTGGATTTGTCTTCTGCCAGCCACAGATCCAGACTTTGTGATCTGGCTTCGGGAGGCAAATGACTCACAACATTGGGGTCATTGCAAGCCCACTGACGTAACTCAAAGCCAGCTAATCTTAGCAGTTCCCTCAGTCGGTCTACAAGGATTTTGGCTTCTTTAGGTGAACCAACACTCTGTAGACAGTTGTCTACATAAAAACACTTCTCAATGGAGAATCTTAGGTTGTCATCGGGCTGGGTGTGTTCTGTCACATGACGCAGTAGAGCGAATGTTGCGCAGCAAGGGCTTGAGGTTGTCCCAAAGGGCAGGACCTGCCACTCAAAGATTTTAGAAGGTTCATCCACCTTTAAATCCCGCCAAAGGAACTTCAATAGGGGGCGATCCTCCGGAGGAGAAATACTTGATGGAACATCCCTTTCATATCTCCACTCACAGCTATGGGATATTCACGGAACCTGACTAGCACTCCAAGTAAGGGGGCTCCAAGCGTGGGGCCAGGCAGCAGGAACTGATTCAGGGACTGTCCAAGGTATTTATGAGAGCAGTTGAAGACCAGGCGATTCTTCCCATTATGACTGACGAGATGATGGGGGATGTACAAGCTCTCTGTTGCTGAAGTACTTGGAGTTACTTCTTTTACAGCTCCAGATTGACTCAACTTTTGCATTTCTGCTCTGTAGGCTTCAGCCTGACGGGAATCCTTTAATAGGCGTCTCTCTGTGCTTCGAAGCATGGCCATGACAGATTCCTTTGGTGCATTCAATTGTGGCATCTGTGCATGGCGGAGGAGGGGTGTGGCATACCTCAGCACGCCATCTACCATTATGCGAACCGTTTGAGCTTCGAGCAGAGCCACAGCTTGAAGGTCCTGCTTTGACCGGGTCACTTCCTTCTCAGATGCGTAAGGTACTGCATCCATCTGCCAGAGCCGCTCTACATGCTTAAATAACTCATCCGATTGGGAGGATGTGTATAAGCACAGGGCAGGTTGGGTTGGCCGCCCCATCAAAAGACTTGGCCCCTGAAGGGTCCACCCCAGTCGAGCATGGACAGCTGCTGGACTGCCAGGTGGGCCAAGCCGAACCGGTTCTATGGGGGTTATCAGATGCGACTGGTCTGAACCAATAAGGAGTAGCGGCTCGGCTCGCTTCAACGCCGGCATTGGGATCCCCTGCAGGTGTTTATACTTCCTCTGTAGCTGATCAATAGGATATGTATGATGAGCTAAGTTGAGGCAGTCAGCTGTGAATGCTCCCTCAATCTTGTGTTGCAACCCAGGATTGGTAGCTGCAGACACTGAAAGATGCATTACATCCATGTAGCATCTGAATACCGTAGCGTACGGTGCATAATGGAAGGTCCTCAGGGATGCCCGCCAGACCAAGGATTTTAGAAGCAGCCGGGAGCAGCATGGTCCTCTCGGAACCGTCATCCAGGATTGCAAAAGTATCTAGAGTGCGTTGCCCATAACTTAGAACCACAGGTACAATCTTGAGCAGAACGTGATGGCCGACCCCATGTCAATCTAAGTAGAGGGAACCCGATGCGCAATTGGTAAGGCAACTTTCTTCCTTTGCAGCAACACTCATGTCGTTTCTTTCAGTTCTGGTATTTACCTCATGAAGAGCCAGCAGGTGTTTTCCTTGGCAAAGGCTGCAGGGTTTCTTCAGTGTGCACTGAGCAGCTAGGTGGTTTCGGGCACAACGCCAGCATCGTTTGTTAACTTGAATCCAGTTCTTTACTTCTTCTTTGGAGAGCTTAGGTACACCATCACATTGACTGAAATAATGTTCTGTGCTCTCACAGTAGGCACAATAGGCTTTGCTCTTAATCTTCCCTCTAGCTGTACTCTCCTTTGGTGGCAGGGAAGCGTGTTCTGAGGGTCCTTTTACATTATGTAGAACTGTTACAGTCTGTTTGAAGGGATGGGCATCTGCCTTTCTGAAGGTCCGTTCTCTACTACCCTTCCCACCATCTTGGCTATCGAACCCTTGGCACCATGACTCATGACAAAGCCATTCAGATAAGTCATACAGGGTGTAGGTGGTGCCAGGTTGTTTGAATTGATGTCGATGAAAGTCAGCTTGTTGTTCTGGAGGGAGCTTGCTTATCAGACGGGTAACGTGTGAACCGCAGTTCAGTTCCACCTCTCCCTCAAGTCCCAATGTTTGCAATCGACCAACTAGTGATTGCACCTGGAGAGAGAACCTTTGGAAGGCTACTATATCACCTCGTCTTATCTCTGGGCCATCTAGGACACTTGCTATTTTCCTTAAGGCAAGCTGATGTGGTTGTCCAAATTTATCATGGAGGGCAGCCATACTGTCAGTATAAGGCTTTGGTGAGTTCAGGTAAGCGTCAGCTATTAGCCGAGCTTCATCAAACTTAAGCTGGTCCACAAGTATTTGATATTTAAAGAGCTCAGTTGCATTAGGAGGGAGTAGGTTCTCCAGGGCATTTGGAGCCTGGCAAACTCAGAAGGATCGGAGTGAATGAACTTTGGAATCGTTGGTTTGGGCCCCCTATACACTAACTCAGCTGAAGGAGGTGAGCTGAATTGTGCCAGTTTGACATCTCACATGCTGTCCCTGTGACTGGAGCAGGAGGGTTAACTGGAACAGGCTTTGGTTGCAGCAGACCTGCATTACTTGGTGTGCAGCGTGAAGATGGCTCAAAATGTTGTGACGGAGCATTGATGACGTTTCTTCTATAATCCTGAGCCTGAGAAATGCGTGTCGGCAGAAAGGATTTACTGGGCAAAAATGCTGTATAAGGCATGGGGTAGTACAGTAAGCCATAATCTGAATGCTGTTCTTCAACCTTTAGTTTGGAGAATCCTGTGTGCAGGTCCTCTCCAGGTTCAGGCCACGGTGGAGGATCAGGCCACCTCCTCATCTTCATCTATAATCGGCCTTGTGTTAGTGGTGGTGTTGCACACCCTTTCTGAGCTGCTCATAGGGGGCTGATGGATAGTATATTTTGAGGCAGCCAGCTGAGCCATGTCCTCCTTCAGTGAGTGAGCAGCTTCAATCAGTGCTTTGATATCACTCCTTGCTTCATTAAGTTCTCTCAGGCCCTCCTGTAGAACTTCCTGGGATTGAAGTAGCTTCTCTCTTTCCACCTGTAAAACTCTGAATTCTGTACGAGGTGGTTGAATGGAGGACTCTAGTCGGTTGTAGGGGTAAAAGTCAGGTGAGAGGTCTCTAAAGTTCCTCCTTTGTTCACTTCTCTCCAGCTGAGGAGAAGTATTATAGCAGGTCCCATCGCTATCACTGTAGTGAGATGGTGCGTTGCTATACTGAGGATGGTGTTCCACATGTCTTGGGAGAGGCGGTGGGTTTCCCAATGTGGCATTTCCCTAATAGAATGATGTGTGTACTCAACTTCAAAGTCATCAAATCTGCTTGGTCGCGTGTTGGCCGCTTAGGTCTCACATCAGGAGGTGTCACTCTGTCTGGCTCCATCTTGAGAGCTGATCCGGCTCGAAGGACCAGTGTTAATTTGGGTTAGGTTCTTAGGTGTTTGCAGCAAACAAGATGGTGTATCGGTCAGGATACAGGAAGGAGAACATGAGACCAAAACTTGATGTAGACGTGAGCTGGTTTATTTTGCCTTGATACTCAGTGTTGCCAGCAGTCTGTAATAACAATAAATTGCCATTAGACTAATGTATTACAGCAATACAGGTTCAACTTATGCAAACGCAGTGAAGACCCACAAATAGACGATCTTTGGCAGATTTTAACATAAGAAGCACTTTGGCGCCATCATGTGGCCAGTTAAATCTCTACACAATGGCGGCAACCGAGAGCGCATGCCCTTAATTACTCTACTGCCACGACAACTCAATGGAAAATAATAACAGATACAACCGAAATGCACATATAACTGAATCTAGAATAAACAAATAGAACGCTAAATGCAGTAACTTACTTTCTATCATCAACTTAACACTCGGAGCATCACTTCTCAGGACTCACCAGGAACGCAGTCTCACGGTTGGAAAAAATGCAACAAAACTGACCCGGAAGTATACTAGATGAGCGCTATGGTAATCTCAGTACTAACGTCACTTCCTAGGATGACCTCTAAACCAATATTACAAAATAAAATACAGAAAAAAATCAGAGCCTTTTATACAGTGATAATGGCGACTGTAGAAAGGAACCGCTCACTTTAAACAAGGAGAAACTCCAGATGGAGACAGAAATAACTTTCTATAGAACTAAAGCAGACAATGCTAATGTTAGCATAAAGAGACAAACACTGAAGGTTTGAACCACAAATACTTTCAATAAAGAAAGTTAGACAAAGATAGAGAAACTAGTTAATTCTGTTGAGAAAAGAGACTCAATAAAACATGAACATCGGGTCTGAAAGCAGCTGGATCCATGTCTGCATCCAGGACAGAGACACGGTTGAACCAGGAGAACCTTCTAGTTTACAGAACTGATGAACCATCGGCTTCATGAAAGAGACAAAACTAAACAGATGCAATGAGTCTGGAGTATTAATTAGACATAAAATACAGAAAAATAGAGATGAAATCAACAGAAACACCACATCAGTGAACCAGGAGTCCTTTCAGTGGGACCACAAATAAATAAAGAAACGTTTAATATAAATACAATATACCTTCACCAAAAGGACAGATATTCGTTTTAACAGACACCAACATCCATGACTTACGAGCTTCAAGGAAACTTATTAATACAGTTATTTCAATGTGTTTGTTTTAACTTTGGTTCAAAAAGTCCCAAAAAACATGAAATACTGAATCTATTTTCATTTTATTGACTGATGTAGATCAGTTCCTATGATAAATAAAAATGGATAAACTTTTTTAAAGCCTGCTTTTTAAAGGAAAGAATCAGAATATTATTTAAAAATGTAAATATTCCCTCTAAAATTGTTCTTAATAGATGAAGTTCTGCTGTTTTTGTGTTTTAAACTGAGATAATACAACAGTTTCAAACAGCAACGACTCAGTGGCGCCACCAGCAGGCGAATGAGGGAAATGCCCCCGATCATTTAATAATTTACCCCCCCCCCCCCCCTACTGTCTCCTCTAGTCTGACATTCATGTTACATTTTTTTAGAAATATAAATAAAAAATGATCCAAAATCTGAATGAAAACTCGAGACGGAAGATGATTTTTGGATGTTTGATTTCTTCAGAAACGTTTCTAATGCTCAGTTACAGTCAATTAAAGCTAATTCACTTTTATTTTCATAAAATATAAAGTTTCATGTCTTAATTTATTGTCAAGAAATTAATAAATATTTTAATTCCCTCTAATTCATTTTTAAGCTGAGTAAAACTCGCCATGCAGTGACAGTTTCCACCAGCAGAGGGCGGCGTTGGGTCATTTTCGGGTTGAGTTTCCTCCTCCTCTCCCTCCTCCTCCTCTTCCTCTTCCTCCTCTCCCTCCTTCCCCTCTCCTCCTCCCTCCTCCTCCTCTTCCTCTTCCTCCTCTCCCTCCTCTCCCTCCTCTTCCTCCTCTCCCTCCTCCTCCTCTTCCTCTTCCTCCTCTCCCTCCTCCCTCTCCTCTCCTCCTCTCCCTCCTCTCCCTCCTCTTCCTCCTCTTCCTCCTCCTCCTCTTCCTCAGCCTGAGGAGCTCAGAAGCTGCAGGTTTCTGTCAGCAGCAGCATCATGAAGAAGCAGCTCAGACTTTGGTTTCTCCTGTGGGTAAGCAGCCGGTTTACTGGGAAATATGGGATTTTATTATTATATTATTAGTTTCAGAACAACTCTTCATTTCCCAGATGTTTTTGTTTTTAGAGCTAAATCTGAACTCTGTCATCACAGATTAGTGTTTATTGAAAGGTTTTATTTTTAAAAGAATTCCAAACCAGTTTTGTTCAACGTCCATCTTGATTTAAACCCATTAAAATCATATTTATTTGTCTCCTGCAGCAGCATGGTTGTCTCCTGAGTCTTCATGTTGCAGGTTTGTGATCTGTCTGCTGTGTTTCGTGTTGCTTCCAGGTCTGTGTTTTCCGAGTCCAGCCCGGGTTCTGTTGGCACGACCTGGACAACAGCGAGTACGACTGCTGGCCTCTGGACCGACCCAACGAGTACAACATGATCGACTGCGGAGGTCAGAGGTCGATCTGCGTCTGCACAGAGAGACGCAGCTTCAGACCTGCAGCTGCAGTAATAATTACATTAACAGAGAGTTTACAGCCGTGTTAAAGACGCTAAAATAAAATAATATACATTTTAATAGATTTTTAAAAAATGTTTAATCAGTGGAGAACAAACATTTTAGTTTAGAAGTAATTGTTTTAACAAAATCAACATTTTCCTTAAAGGTTCTGTAAAATAACCAGTTACTGCATTATGTTTTCAGTTCTTCTGAAGTCTAATAATCCAACTAATATGATATTTTAGCTTCTCTTCAAAATGTGATAAAATCTAATCATTCATGTTTCATCATCTTCATCACATCAGTTTGGATTAAATTTCATATTTGCCAAGTCTAAGTGAAAGTATTTTGTCCTGCATGTTAATACATATATGCTCCATGTTTATCATCGTTATGACATGTTTATCTTTATGTTTATCATTGTTATAACATGTTTACGGTTTATTATCTTTATATTTATCATTGCTATAACATGTTTTCTGATTTTTATCATTGTTATAACATGTTTCCTGTTTATTATCTTTATGCTTATCATCGTTATAACATGTTTCCTGATGTTTGTCATCGTTATAACATGTTTCCTGATGTTTGTCATCGTTATAACATGTCTCCCTGATGTTTATTATCTTTTATTTATCGTTGTTATAACATGTCTCCTGATGTTTATTATCTTTTATTTATCGTTGTTATAACATGTCCCTGACTGTACAGTTGTTTTATTATCTTTATATTTATCGTTGTTATAACATGTCTCCTGATGTTTATTATCTTTATATTTATCGTTGTTATAACATGTCCCCTGATGTTTATTATCTTTATATTTATCGTTGTTATAACATGTCTCCTGATGTTTATTATCTTTATATTTATCGTTGTTATAACATGTCCCCTGATGTTTATTATCTTTATATTTATCGTTATAACATGTCTCCTGATGTTTATTATCTTTATATTTATCGTTGTTATAACATGTCCCCTGATGTTTATTATCTTTATTATCGTTGTTATAACATGTCCCCTGATGTTTATTATCTTTATATTTATCGTTGTTATAACATGTCCCTGATGTTTATTATCTTTATATTTATCGTTGTTATAACATGTCCCCTGATGTCCAGGCATGGAGATGTCCTGGGTCCTGCGTCCTCCAGAGCTGGTAAAAACCGGTCAGGTTTTCACTGTCGTCTACTCCGTCACGGCCCGGGACTCCTTCTACCACTGGGCTGTCCAAAACCGGGTCTTCTCCCAAAGGTCAGCCGGTTCCACCGGGTCCAGAACGACCCAACGGTTCTGGACCCGGTTCCTAACCTGGTGGTTCTGTTTCAGTTCGATAACGGATGCTGCTTCAGCCCGATGGTTCTGTGAACATCAAGACTGTCCGTCTAGCTGGACCGAGGCGAACGGAGAGAATGCTGCATCCATCATGCCAACATCCACTCCTGTCCGATGGATACATGGTGAGGTTCTGTTGGTACCATGGTGAGGCTTAGGAGGTTCTGCTGGTACGTGATGAGCACCAGGAGGGTTCTGATGGAACCATGATGAGCACCAGGAGGTTCTGATGGAACCATGGTGAGCACCAGGAGGTTCTGTTGGTACCATGATGAGCACCAGGAGGTTCTGATGGTACCATGATGAGCACCAGGAGGTTCTGATGGTACCATGATGAGCACCAGGAGGTTCTGTTGGTACGATGATGAGCACCAGGAGGTTCTGTTCATACCATGATGAGCACCAGGAGGTTCTGATTGGTACCATGATGAGCACCAGGAGGTTCTGTTTGTACCATGATGAGCACCAGGAGGTTCTGTTGGTACCATGATGAGCACCAGGAGGTTCTGATGGTACCATGATGAGCACCAGGAGGTTCTGTTTGGTACCATGGTGAGCACCAGGAGGTTCTGTGGTACCATGATGAGCACCAGGAGGTTCTGATGGAACCATGTGAGCACCAGAGGTTCTGTTGGTACCGTGATGAGCACCAGGAGGTTCTGATGGTACCATGGTGAGCACCAGGAGGTTCTGTTTGTTCCTTGGTGAGCACCAGGAGGTTCTGATGGTACCATGATGAGCACCAGGAGGTTCTGATGGAACCATGGTGAGCACCAGAAGGTTCTGTTGGTACCGTGATGAGCACCAGGAGGTTCTGATGGTACCATGGTGAGCACCAGGAGGTTCTGATGGAACCATGGTGAGCACCAGGAGGTTCTGTTCATACCATGATGAGCACCAGGAGGTTCTGGAACCATGGTGAGCACCAGGAGGTTCTGTTGGTACCATGGTGAGCACCAGGAGGTTCTGATGGAACCATGGTGAGCACCAGGAGGTTCTGTTCATACCATGGTGAGCACCAGGAGGTTCTGGAACCATGGTGAGCACCAGGAGGTTCTGTTGGTACCATGGTGAGCACCAGGAGGTTCTGATGGAACCATGGTGAGCACCAGAAGGTTCTGTTGGTACCGTGATGAGCACCAGGAGGTTCTGATGGTACCATGGTGAGCACCAGGAGGTTCTGATGGAACCATGGTGAGCACCAGGAGGTTCTGTTCATACCATGATGAGCACCAGGAGGTTCTGGAACCATGGTGAGCACCAGGAGGTTCTGTTGGTACCATGGTGAGCACCAGGAGGTTCTGATGGAACCATGGTGAGCACCAGGAGGTTCTGTTCATACCATGGTGAGCACCAGGAGGTTCTGGAACCATGGTGAGCACCAGGAGGTTCTGTTGGTACCATGGTGAGCACCAGGAGGTTCTGATGGAACCATGGTGAGCACCAGAAGGTTCTGTTGGTACCGTGATGAGCACCAGGAGGTTCTGATGGTACCATGGTGAGCACCAGGAGGTTCTGATGGAACCATGGTGAGCACCAGGAGGTTCTGTTCATACCATGATGAGCACCAGGAGGTTCTGGAACCATGGTGAGCACCAGGAGGTTCTGTTGGTACCATGGTGAGCACCAGGAGGTTCTGATGGAACCATGGTGACACCAGAAGGTTCTGTTGGTACCGTGATGAGCACCAGGAGGTTCTGATGGTACCATGGTGAGCACCAGGAGTTCTGATGGAACCATGGTGAGCACCAGGAGGTTCTGTTCATACCATGATGAGCACCAGGAGGTTCTGATGGAACCATGGTGAGCACCAGGAGGTTCTGATGGAACCATGGTGAGCACCAGGAGGTTCTGTTCATACCATGATGAGCACCAGGAGGTTCTGGAACCATGGTGAGCACCAGGAGGTTCTGTTGGTACCATGATGAGCACCAGGAGGTTCTGATGGTACCGTGATGAGCACCAGGAGGTTCTGATGGTACCATGGTGAGCACCAGGAGGTTCTGATGGAACCATGATGAGCACCAGGAGGTTCTGTTCATACCATGATGAGCACCAGGAGGTTCTGATGGTGCTGTGGTGATAAAACACTTTACATGCATATTAAAATAAACTAACTCATAATAAATGTAAAAATTTCCTCCATTTTTGTCTTTTTTCGTAAAACTACTGGAGAATTTTTTTTAAATTCCCTTTTGTTGAATGTTTTACAGAGATTAAACCTGTGGACAAATGAAACTACATTAAATTAAAGTTTAAATTGTTATCCAGAACTGAACTGTTGTTTCCCTGTTTACAGACTGAGAGCATCTGTGGCCCCTGGATTCCTGATGATGGGAAAATCTTCACTCACACCATCTCCACCACTGGGAAGATGACCCAGACCAACTGGACCGCCAAGGCGAGCAGAACCGAGCGTCACACGTTCAGAACATTAAAACCCAGAAAACGAGCTAAAAACAAGCTAAAAATTATTAAATGAAGCTTCAAAGAGCAAACTGGAGAAAAGGTTTAAAAATTCAGTTCAGTTTCATTTGTTCTATCTGGGAAAACTAGCAGTCAAATTTACATATTTAAAGGAAAAGTGACACATTATGTTAAAGTTTTTTATTTTATAATAGGATTTTCATCAGACTTTTAAAAAGTAAAAAGGTTTGTTTATATCACCACATGCAGATGATGCACTGGTTGACATATCAGGGGTTTTTAGGCTGGGTGATAAAAACTTTATGAAGTTTTTGAATTTTTTTTTTTTTTTTTTTACAAACGCATTTGTTGGTTTTCCATATTTCAGTGATGTCAGCATGTCCACGGCGGCCATCTTGTTTTTCACAGCTTCTTCATTGAATTCAGGTCAACATAAACTCAGACTAAGATATTTTCTTTTCATGTGAATAAAGTTACAAAAATACCATATAAACCTAAATATGAGGATAAAATTGTTATGTTAGGAGAATTAAATAATAATTTCATGATACATCCAAGACAAAAAATAAAAAAATAAATTATTATCTAAGTTTTTTCTCATTAAAACATTTTTTCTTGTCATTTTAAGATGCTTTTCCTGCTAATATTATGACTAATTAAACTAAGACTCTCATAGTCTGACCCTAATAGCTCCATCAGATAACCAACAAAAAGTGGAAAAAGACACTTTTTGAAAATATTTTCTATCATTAGTAATATTTTTTTAGAAAAGAAAGCAAGAAAAAAACTAAATTAGACTCAGAAATTAAATCTGGTGTGGAAAAAGTCTTAAATTGGATTTTTAAGTCGTAGCAGGAACATATGTGTCCATAGATGTGACGTCTTATTCCAGGTACTTTGACCATAAATTATTAACCTCCTTATTTTTGTGAGTGATCCCTGCAGGTGGTTCTGTTCCATCCGGGTCTGACTTCGCTGATCGCTCACATCCGGGTGGGAACCATGCAGGCGGCGCTGGAGGCCAAGAGCACCGTCCTGCCGGCTGTAGGTCCGTCTGTCACTTAAACCACCAACCACAGCTCTGATGGGCCAATGGAGGGAAAACACATGACATGTAACCTAACTGGTAAAAGTAAAGATCTGGATCTGAGCTGTTCAGCTAATCTGGGATTTTTAGTAAAACAGATTAATAACTAAAGGTGAGTAACTTTACAGAATACAAGCCAGGTGAAGCTAAAACTGAGTTCTGGGTGGAACTTTGTGTTTTTATCTAAAAGGTTTACATTTTCCTGCAGGTTTGTCTTCATTCCTGCTCTGTGGTTTTCTTCCAGTGTGTGGAGATAAAACCTGTGAGGACGCAGAGGACTGCTCCACCTGTCCGGCCGACTGCGGCGAATGTCCCATGAGTCCCGGCACCAAGGTGGCCATCGGCCTGCCGCTCGGCCTGCTGTGCCTCTCCTTCATCCTGACGGCTGTGGTGAGAAACCAAACCCAGACGATTCCTCACCACCACACAGTAAAAATGCCGGTGTTGAATTAACACCCCAAAGTGTCTATATGTGTCCAAGTCAGCAGGTGTTAAAGTAACACTTTTGAAAGTGTTAAAAGATTGACTCTCATTTTTAGGTTAAGTTAACATTGGTCTATAAAACTGAAACGGGTTTAATAAAAGTTAAACTTTCCATTTCTGTGTCTTTTTTTGAATATTTTCCACTGGATTTAATTGCACCAATTAGTTGACTAGTCGACTAATCGATTCTTTTCTCTGCAATGACTTTTTCTGGGCCAGTCGACTAGTCCAATCACGTGACTAAACAGATTTTTCCAAGGAAATGAAAGAAGATGGACTACCGGAGTAACGTGCTTCAATGTGCCATGATGTCGGGGCTTTTTTTTATCCCCCAACTGATCAGCGTCATCCTGCGGACTGAAGCTTCTAACCTGACAGCTTTACGCTCTTATAAAGATCTGGTTTGACTACATCTGTAAACTAAGTCCAGCTTCACCCTGAGGGTCTGATGGAGCCGATCTCTGCCTCCGTCTGCATGTCGGTTCAGAGCCGCTGCTGAGTCAGCAGAACCTCCTGCTGCTCATCGGGTGGAGGAGCAGCTGGAGGAGCAGAGGGAGGAGCAGCGGAGGAGCAGCTGGAGGAGCAGCGGAGGAGCAGAGGAGGAGCAGCAGGAGGAGCAGCTGGAGGAGCAGCGGAGGAGCAGCGGAGGAGCAGCGGAGGAGCAGAGGGAGGAGCAGCAGGAGGAGCAGCTGGAGGAGCAGGGAGGAGCAGCTGGAGGAGCAGTGGAGGAGCAGCAGGAGGAGCAGCGGGAGGAGCAGCTGGAGGAGCAGCTGAATTCAACTGTAACCAAACGTTCATAATAAGTTTGGTTTGTGATGATTTCCAAAAGCTCCATTATGGTCAGTGTGATAATTTGACTCCTATACCAGCAGCTATCCAGAGATCATCAGCATCAGCCGGTGATTGGAAAAAAAAAAGTCAGACCGACTTTGTGCAACAAACTTTTCTCCGCTGCTCACGAAGAATGATGTGTTTATTGCTCTTTTAATTCTGCATAATAGACTTAGTAAGAGTGGGAGACGGGTGTAGGGGTTAATATTTGCCGTGAAAATAGCTGATAAAGCCTCCATAGTTTTGCGCTTACTCACTATGACGTCACGGCGACTAGTCGACATCGACTCGACTATTATCACGATGTAGTCGACCTTAAAAAATATGTAGGCGTTCAACCCCTAATTGAAACCTTGTGGGTCAATTATTTATGTTTTTAACTCCACATTATGTTTAGTGATCAACACTACACTGGTGTTACTTTTAACGTATTTTGAAAACTAACACCGTTGTAATGCTAATGTGACACTCTAGTGTTGAATTTAATACCAGCTGACTTGGACACATATAAACACTTTTAGGTGTTAATTCAACACTGGCATTTTTACTGTGGCACGAGGACGAGAATCACTCAGGAATCTGTCTCCGCAGTGGCTCAGGTATCAGAAAGAGAAGCTGCTGTGGGACGAGAGCTGGATCATCGACTTCTCCGCAATAAAACAAGGTACCAGAGGTGTGAGCCCGACGGGCTGAACTGGGTGGTGACTGGATGCTGTGACCGCAGACCCGGAGGCTCACCTGGCCATGGGCAGCATCATGAGCGTCCCGGCTGGACACGCCGACAGCAACGTCAGCTGCGTGACGGCCATCAGCTCCTGCACCGCGCAGCCCGCCAGCCGGAGGGCGCCGTTCACCTGCACCGGCATTTAGTACGCACACATCCAACTGAGGGCCCGGGGGCCAAATACGGCCCGCCAAACCTGCTTATGAGGCCCAGAAATAAAAACTTAGAGATTACAGTTTTTGCTTTAAACTATTTTTATCTGATTGATGCAATTCTACTAAATTGCATCAATCAGTCCCTCCAATATTTTGTGAATGTACAAAATATTACTCTAATGTATAATTGTGAGTTTATTGCTAATTGTCCACCTGCAGGTGGCAGTATTTCTTACTTTTATTCAGTCTGACTTGATGTTAAGTTATACTCTGTGATCGCTGTCGTGACCAGAGTTGGTAGTAACTAGCTACATTTACTTGAATAACTTTTTAAAGTACTTTTAGGAGTATTTGTACTACGCTGAACGTTTTACTTTTACTTGAATAATGTCATTATGAAGTATTTCTGGATTTTTTTCCCCAATGAGTGAAAAACAAGCCAACCAAAAATCCACCAACCTCAGACACACACCTGTAGTTTCTGTTAGTTTTTATTGAAAGAAACTGATTTGGAAACATTTTCTTTTACCTGATTGTGTTATTTTATATGAATTATTATCATTTTGGTCCTTGTAATACCAATATTTCCACTTTATATTTTATCTGTCTGATTATGTCCGTTTTAAATATTAAATGATTGATAATTTGGTCAGTTACTCAGTACTTGAGTTGACTTTTTACCAAATACTTTTTACTTTTATTTGATTAAATTTATGTTGAAGTAGAGATACTCTTCATGAGTATAATGTCTGAGTACTCTGCTCACCTCCAGTGGTGAGTAACAAACACAAATCTAATTTCCCATCATAAATAAGTGAAATTATTGCAAAATTCCTTGCTAATTTATCTCCAGAGAATGAATGATGAAAATTTAGAAATCCTTAAATACTTGGAGGGACAGACAGTAAAAATGCCGGTGTTGAATTAACACCCCAAAGTGTCTATATGTGTCCAAGTCAGCTGGTGTTAAAGTAACACTTTTGAAAGTGTTAAAAAAATTGACACTCATTTTTTTGTTAAATTAACATTGGTCTATAAACTGAACTGGGTTTAAGAAAAGTTAAACTTTCCATTTCTGTGTCTTGTTTTGAAACATTTTCCACTGGATTTGATCGATATTGACACCTTGTGGGTCAATTATTTACTTTTTTAACTCCACATTATGTTTTGTGATCAACACTACACTGGTGTTACTTTTAATATATTGTAACACCAACACCGGTGTAAATGTTAATGTGACACTCTGTGTTGTTGAATTTAACACCAGCTGACTTGGACACATATAGACACTATTGGGTGTTAATTCACCACCAGCATTTTTACTGTGTACTTATACAGACATTTGTTACTATAAAACCAGTTTAACGGGTTTTATTGATACGTTCTGGCCCTTCATGATGCAGATGAGTTTGGTTCTACATGTTCAACCTGTTTGCCTTTTCAAACCGCCTGCAGTTTAAAACGTCTCTCCTCTGCAGCGACGGCAGAACGGTGGCCATCAAAAAGATCCAAACCAAATCCTTCTCTCTGTCCAAAACCGTCAGACAGGAAGTCAAACAAGTCCGGTAAGGAACAGACAGGAAGCGCTTCGTTTCAGCTGAAAACATGTCTGACTCTGTCTCTCTCTGTTCAGGGAGCTCGATCATCCTAACCTGTGTAAGTTCATCGGCGGATGCGTCGACGTGCCGAACGTCGCCATAGTAACAGAGTACTGCCCAAAGGGAAGTCTCCATGACGTCCTCCTGAACGAGGAGATCCCCCTGAACTGGGGCTTCAGGTGAGCTCCACCTGAGCAGCAGCAGCTGCAGCGCGTTGACGGCGTGGGAGGACCAGTGTTGTATAAAGTACTGAAATCTCAGAGTCTAGTAAAAGTTTAGGTTCCTCTCCAAAATATGACTTTGGTAAAAGTCCAAGTCACTCAAATGCTACTTGAGTCAAAGTCTTAAAGTATCTGAATTTTCTTGTACTTAAGTATGGAAATTACTGTAAAAATGGATGAACTCAAGTAATGCAATGAAAAGTATAAGTAAAAAGTAAAACAAGGCAAATGCAGTTTGAATGATATTTTTTATATTTTGGTAAACTTGTCAAATACAGTTAAAGTAATAAACACAACCAAGTGCAGGCAAAATTAAACCTGCTAATAGATAAACCTGCAGCATCAATTAGTTAAGAAAATTAGGTGCTTTACCTACAAGGTTAATAACTTAACCTGCTTTACACCTGAACCAGCTTCTTAGTTTCCCCTCCAGGACAGAAAATACAAAGTTTTTGTAAACCTTAAGTTTCCCTTCAAGTGGTCAGAGCTGAAAATGAGAAAAATAAATAGTCAGTACAGAAAATGTGGCCAACATGAAGAAAAAAAGCCGTTAGGATTAATTACTCTACTTCACAAACTATTGGTGCAACAACTGGTCATTATGTGGCATTAGGGACATGAGGCTGATGCTCATCATGAGACTTTGTGTTTAATGGGAGAAGAGAAACAGGTGTTTCCTATTAGTGGAGATGAACAAACAGTGTTTCCTATTGGTGGAGATGAACAAACAGGTGTTTCCTATTGGTGGAGATGAACAAACAGGTGTTTCCTATTGGTGGAGATGAACAAACAGGTGTTTCCTATTGGTGGAGATGAACAAAACAGTGTGTTTCCTATTGGTGGAGATGAACAAACAGGTGTTTCCTATTGGTGGAGATGAACAAACAGGTGTTTCCTATTGGTGGAGATGAACAAACAGGTGTTTCCTATTGGTGGAGATGAACAACAGTTTCCTATTGGTGAGATGAACAAGCCCAGGTAAGAGCTATGACTGTAGCAGCCAATCAGTAGGTGGGTCAAAACTCCAGCGTTTCTCTCTCTCACTGTAACAGTAACTAAACCACACATTGAAAATGTATCGGAGTAAAAGTATGAAATTAAGTTCGGAAATATAGTGAAGTAAAAGTGAAAGTTATCAAAAGTTTTCATACTCGAGGAAAGTATGAAGTACTCCAAAATATACTTAAGTAAAGTAGTGAAGTATTTTTACTTCGTTACTATACAACACTGGGCGTGACGATGTCTCTCCCTCGCCAGGTTTTCCTTCGCCACAGACATCGCCAGAGGAATGTCGTACCTCCACCAGCACAAGATCTGTCATGGCCGACTCAAGTCCCTGAACTGTGTGTTGGACGACCGCTGGGTGTGCAAGATAACAGGTCAGCAGCACCGCAGCTACTGTTACTGTCTGAACATCCGGCAGGACAATCATATGAACCAATAGAAATCTAAACATTCGTGTTTTCACACCACGTTGAAATCATCATTTTATTCAGCTCAGACTGAACCTTTACATTTTGGATGCAAACTACAGTAAATATTGTGTTGATGTGAACCAAGTAGAAACAGCAGGAAACGTTTTGTTTGGTAAAGTCACTTCCAAAAAAAAAAATAACCACACATTCTGGTTGTGTTCACAGCCGACACATCTGACCCGTTTTAAATGGTCCAATTTTGACCGTTGCACTGAAACTTCAGAAATAATTCAGCCAGAAATGAATTCAACCATTTTATGCAGATATAGAGATGTAATTCAGTCACTAACTAACTCATTAACTGACCAGCTAGCTGACTAGCTAGCTTACTAGCTAACTGATTAGATTGGTGGATTAGCTAGCTGGCTGGCTGGCTGGCTAGATAACTGATGAACAGTAACTACCCTGCCAGCATGCCCAGTTGGGCCCCATATGGGGAAAAAAGGGCAGACCAGATGGGTCCCATATGGGTTTGTCTGCAGGTTCCACGGTGGCCCCACATGGGTTTGTCCATTTAGGGCCCATTGAGGGCCCACCGAGGCTGTGGCCCTACATGGGTTTGCTGATGTAGGACCACAGCCAATGGGCCCTTCATGGTGGTGGCCCCACAGGGTTTGTCCATTTAGGGCCCATTGAGGGCCCATGTAGCCCAAATGGGCCCTACACGGTGGTGGCCCACAGGGGTTTGTCCATTTAGGGCCATTGAGGGCCCATGTAGCCCAAATGGGCCCTACACGGTGGTGGCCCCACAGGGGTTTGTCCATTTAGGGCCCATTGAGGGCCCATGTAGCCCAAATGGGCCCTACATGGTGGTGGCCCCATAGAGGT
Source organism: Poecilia picta (assembly GCA_033032245.1). Lineage (NCBI taxonomy): Eukaryota > Metazoa > Chordata > Actinopteri > Cyprinodontiformes > Poeciliidae > Poecilia > Poecilia picta. Next base: position 26,981,750 of record CM065370.1, on the reverse strand, counting down.
TTGTCTGTTTAGGGCCCATTGAGGGCCCATGTAGCCCAAATGGGCCCTACACGGTGGTGGCCCCATAGGGGTTTGTCGTTTAGGGCCCATGAGGGCTCACGTAGGCGGTGGCCCTACATGGACAAACCCCACATGGGTTTGCCATGTGGAACCCGCGGACAAACCCAAATGGGACCCATATGTCAGCCCTCCTTTCCCCATATGGGGCCCACCTTGGCATACTGGCAGTGTATAGTCACTGTCTATTTATGTAGTTAACTAGCTTACTAGCTAACCTATTATATTGCTGAGTAGCTTTCTGACTAACAATCAATATCGAATTATTCAGCTAACTGACTAGCAAACTGACTGATTAAATTGCTGACTGGCTAGCTGGTTAGCTAACTGATTAGCATTCACTGCAATCACTATCTAATTCTATAGCTAACTGACTAACTAAATAACTAAAACCATCAGTCACCACTATAAAATTGTAAATAAGTGCGACTCATCTATCCATCAGCTCTGTTCAGATCCCGGACGAGCCCCCAACAGTTTCCCCGCCTCCCCATCTCAGAGTGTTTATTCTGTCTCCTGCTCCAGACTTCGGGTTGAGGACTTACCGCAGGGAGGACGGCGCCGAGCCTTTGTCCTCCTACCAGCGGAGGCTGCTGGAGGTCTACATGCCGCCCGAGTTTCAGAACTCCAGCATGGAGCCGACACTCGCTGGAGACGTGTTCAGGTTCATAACGGCTCCCATTAGGAACAGTTTTATCTTCAAGCCGTATCGCTCAGCCCCACCTGAAAATGTTTACATCTTAGTTTTGCTAACAGAAACCTTTTAGCTAACCAGTGGATTTGCCCTCCCAGCTACTCCATCATTCTTCTGGAAATAGCGACTCGCAGCGACCCAGTCCCAGTAAGCGGCTGCTCCTCTGATTATCCCTGATGAAATAGTCTAATAGTTAAGGTACCTGTGACTCTGCAGCCTGAAGAGTCGAACCTGGAGAGCGCCTGGTGTCCGCCGCTACCTGAGCTGATCTCCAGTAAAGCTGATAACACCTGTCCCTGTCCTGCCGACTATGCCGAGGTGGGACCTCACAGAAACTTTCGCTTTCTGTGAACTCCAGATTAATATCCGCTCACTCTGACTCTCCTCTCCTGATCTGCTGGTTTTCCTGAAGCTGATCCGTCGCTGTCGTTCCCACAACCCGGTCCACCGACCCACTTTTGAGCAAGTCAAGAAGTTTGTTCACCGGATCAACCCGATCAAAGTCAGCCCAGTGGACATGATGATGAACCTGGTAAAGACCAGCTGGAGTCAAACGATTCTCCTGAGAAATGAAGCAGACGCTGAAGGTTTGGCGTTCTGACGATGTCAGTCAGTCCCTCCGGGTTTTTGAAATGGCATCAGTTTTTTTTGTAATCAAAATTACCAATTTTCTGGTGCAACTTTAGAAATATTTGCGATATTTTCCATTATGTTTGACGATAATTATGACTTTTTGTTACATCAAGTAAGGAAGACGCAGCTGCGCAGTAAGTAATACTGCCACCTGCAGGTGGGAGTCACACTTTTTGTCTAGTTTCTAGCACAAATATTCTACTGCACTTACAATAAGACAAAACTAACTTATAATGAGATTCAGTAAGAGCTTGTTTTACGTAAATTATTTCTGAATATTGATGAAAAAGTTCTAGTTTCACTGGCAGAGTATTTAACTTATGAAAACACATTTTTCTCATCATCAAAATTCAGGAAATATTGTGTAGCGGGTAAAATCCTATGTTTTAGGCTACTGCTGGTTGTTGTTGTAAGGCGCTGGTTTCACATGCTCTCGATTAAGATTCAGGATGCCGATCTTCCGTTTGGCAAATATAAAGTCATTTATTGTCAGTACAATGTCCATTGTCTTACTGTTTCCCTTAAGATCCACACAAATTGAACATGCATCCAAACCAAGCACAGTAGAAAACTGTTTGCCGCTACATATTAACAACACCTGAACAGAATCATGGTTGACCTTAAATAACCCATCAGACACTGCGAACTCAAAATTAAATACGCCCCCTGGTGGCGATAAACCCAAGAAAAGATAAACGGTTCCTACATATTGATTTAAAACAACTTGTCTATCTTGCTGAAAAGTTACTTCTGAGCTAATTTTGTTTCATTTCAAGTGAACTAAGACATTTGCTATGGAAACTAGAGGAAGAATAGTTGGTGAGATTTTGTGTTTCTGTGGTTCAGGATACCTTAAACCCAGTGATTGTGATTAAATTTGAAAGGAACTCAAATGTTCCTGTAAAAATCCTGTTGATTTTGAGTTGATTTCTGTGATTGTGGGCAGATTGAAACTGGAGGATCTGACTGATGTGTGAAGGTTGTGTTTCCTGTCTGCTGATGTGACGTTTCTGTGTCTCAGATGGAGAAATACAGCAAACACCTGGAGGTCCTGGTGGCCGAAAGGACTCAGGACCTGATGCTGGAGAAGCAGAAAACTGACCGGCTGCTGTACAGTAAGATCCTCCACACACAGGCTGCGTTCACACTGCAGCCTGAAGTGACCCAGTCCAGATGTTTCTGACCTAATGTGACCTGGATCCGATCTTTTCATGGCAGTGTGAACAGCTCAGGTCGGATTCTTTTAGAATGTGACCCATATCCGATACGTATCCGATTCAAATGAGACCATAACGTCCAGGTCTCATTCATCTGAACTGAACGTCACTGATTCTCAACAAATCTCACTATTCTGAGTCCTGATACAGGAAGAAAAACAACCATGATGGACTATATGAGGATTAAGTTGTTAATATGTTGCTCTGGTTGGACAACAACTTCAAATATGTAGCTAAGCTCCACCGTTAGCCTCCATGTTAAACACTGAGCTCTTCTTCTTCTATGGTGGTTGGCAGAACACTGAGAACCTGACGCTACGGCGCCCTCTACTGCGCATGCGGGACACTTTCAGGTCGTTCACACTGCAGAACACATACAGGTCCATTTACTGGCAGTGTGAACGACTGGGAAAAGTAATTGGAATTGATAAAAAATCTGAATTGAGTCACTTCAGGCTGCAGTGCGAACGCAGCCTAAGAGTTATGCAGAGTTATCAGCTTCCTGTGGATTAATCATCAATAATCCATAATAAACATTGTTATCAGTGGCTCAGTGTTGCAGAGGAAACAGGGAAACTCCTGAGTTTTATCCCTCAGTCTGAACTTTTCCAGGCAGCGAGGAGAGTTGTTTCCTTGTTTTACAGATCGGACGTCCAGTCCATCGTGCATGGACGTCCCCCAGCTGTCCTCCTGACGTCCCCCAGCTGTCCTCCTGCTGTCCCCCAGCTGTCCTCCTGCTGTCCTCCAGCTGTCCCCCAGCTGTCCTCCTGACGTCCCCCAGCTGTCCTCCAGCTGTCCCCCAGCTGTCCCCCAGCTGTCCCCCAGCTGTCCTCCAGCTGTCCCCCAGCTGTCCCCCAGCTGTCCCCCAGCTGTCCCCCTGCTGTCCTCCTGTTGTCCCCCAGCTGTCCTCCTGCTGTCCTCCTGACGTCCCCCAGCTGTCCCCCAGCTGTCCTCCTGACGTCCCCCAGCTGTCCTCCTGCTGTCCTCCTGACGTCCCCCAGCTGTCCCCCAGCTGTCCTCCAGCTGTCCCCCAGCTGTCCTCCTGCTGTCCTCCTGATGTCCTCCAGCTGTCCCCCAGCTGTCCTCCTGCTGTCCTCCTGACGTCCCCCAGCTGTCCCCCAGCTGTCCTCCAGCTGTCCTCCTGACGTCCCCCAGCTGTCCCCCAGCTGTCCTCCAGCTGTCCTCCTGATGTCCTCCTGCTGTCCCCCAGCTGTCCTCCTGCTGTCCTCCTGACGTCCCCCAGCTGTCCCCCAGCTGTCCTCCAGCTGTCCTCCTGACCCCGTCCCCCAGCTGTCCCAGCTGTCCTCCTGATGTCCTCCTGCTGTCCCCCAGCTGTCCCTCCTGCTGTCCTCCTGCTGTCCCCCAGCTGTCCTCCTGCTGTCTCTGCTGTCCTCTGCTGTCCTCCGTGTCCTCCTGGTCCTCTGCTGTCCTCCTGCTGTCCTCCAGCTGTCCCCCAGCTGTCCTCCTGCTGTCCTCCTGATGTCCTCCTGCTGTCCTCCAGCTGTCCCCAGCTGTCCTCCTGCTGTCCTCCTGACGTCCCCCAGCTGTCCCCCAGCTGTCCTCCTGCTGTCCTCCAGCTGTCCCCAGCTGTCCTCCTGCTGTCCTCCTGACGTCCCCAGCTGTCCTCCTGACTGTCCCCCAGCTGTCCCCCAGCTGTCCTCCTGCTGTCCTCCAGCTGTCCCTCCTGCTGTCCTCCAGCTGTCCCCAGCTGTCCTCCTGACTGTCCCCAGCTGTCCTCCGACTGTCCCCCAGCTGTCCTCCAGCTGTCCTCCTGATGTCCCCCAGCTGTCCTCCGCTGTCCTCCTGCTGTCCCCAGCTGTCCTCCTGATGTCCCCAGCTGTCCTCCAGCTGTCCTCCTGCTGTCCTCCAGCTGTCCTCCTGATGTCCCCCAGCTGTCCCCCAGCTGTCCTCCTGACGTCCCCCAGCTGTCCTCCTGATGTCCCCCAGCTGTCCCCCAGCTGTCCTCCTGATGTCCCCCAGCTGTCCTCCTGCTGTCCTCCAGCTGTCCCCCAGCTGTCCTCCAGCTGTCCTCCAGCTGTCCTCCTGCTGTCCTCCTGCTGTCCTCCAGCTGTCCCCCAGCTGTCCTCCAGCTGTCCTCCAGCTGTCCTCCTGATGTCCCCCAGCTGTCCCCCAGCTGTCCTCCTGATGTCCCCCAGCTGTCCTCCTGCTGTCCTCCAGCTGTCCCCCAGCTGTCCTCCAGCTGTCCTCCAGCTGTCCTCCTGATGTCCTCCTGTTGTCCTCCAGCTGTCCTCCTCCTGCCTGTCTGTCTCCTGCAGGTATGCTTCCCAAGCAGGTAGCTGATGATCTGCGTCAGGGGAAACCATCACAGGCACAGAGCTACATCAGCGCCACCGTCTTCTTCAGGTATCATGTTTCCTTAAACTCCTGCAGATCAGCAGCTGAACTTCCATCAAAGTTTTTCATGCACATTTCAAAATTAGAGAACTTACTTAGCAAACGTGTTTGAAAACATAGCAAACAGTCTGTGTCTTACCTGAGGCACGACTGTGGTGACCATTTGTCCCAAAATTGAATTCAAACATCAAAAAACTCAAAGTGATCAAAAACAAAAGGTGAATCAAACTCAAATAGTCACCTGATGCACATGGATTTTGATTTACGCATCAGAAATAATCAAAAGTCAAAATATAATTGTGTGGTTTTATTTTCCAGTTCAGTCAATAAAAGGTTACAGGCTTAGGGTCTAATGTGACTATCTGGCTGGTAAAAACCCTAACCCTCACCCAACCTGAAATTAATTAACCTATTAAGTGAATTACTAACCAAAAAACTTATTCTAAATAATAAAAATTCTAATGATAAATCAACTTGGAAAACAAACAAATGCTAAGAATAAACTAAACAATTTAAATTCTAAGATTTAACCAAACAATGGGGAAAATAGCTCCTACAACGACCCTAGAAAATGTCCAAGTCTGGTCAGAACCGGGTCAGAGGCTCCACTAAAGGCCGATGCTGTTAGCTGGACTTTCCTTTTCTTAGCTTCCTTCGTCTTGTGATCTGATGCTGTCGGCTGCGAATAACTTTAAAACCATCCACAGACATCGGCGGCCATCTTTACTGCTGTGTGATGTGAACGTTCTTCTTCTGCGCTTCGGGGTCGTAAACTGTTCAGTGAACCAGCAGTGTGAAGGAGATGTGGTTGTGTGACCCCAGCCTGATGCTGCTGGTCGTTGCAGTGACATCGTCGGCTTCACCCAGCTGTCCAGCAGCAGCACGCCGTACCAGGTGGTCGACCTCCTCAACAAGCTCTACACAACGTTCGACGACATCATCGACAACTACGACGTCTACAAGGTGGAAACCATCGGAGACGCCTGTGAGAGCAGAAACACGCTCACGCTCCTTCATGCACCTTTCAGAGCTAACTCTGAGAGCTAACTCTGAGAGCTAACTCTGAGCGCTAACTCTGAGAGCTAACTCTGAGAGCTAACTCTGAGAGCTAACTCTGAGAGCTAACTCTGAGCGCTAACTCTGTGTGCTAACTCTGAGAGCTAACTGAGAGCTAACTCTGAGAGCTAACTCTGAGAGCTAACTCTGAGCGCTAACTCTGAGAGCTAACCCTATGAGCTAACTCTGAGAGCTAACTCTGAGAGCTAACTCTGAGAGCTAACTCTGAGCGCTAACTCTGTGTGCTAACTCTGAGAGCTAACTCTGAGCGCTAACTCTGAGAGCTAACCCTATGAGCTAACTCTGAGAGCTAACTCTGAGAGCTAACTCTGAGAGCAAACTCTGAGAGCTAACTCTGTGTGCTAACCCTATGAGCTAACTCTGAGAACTAACTCTGAGAGCTAACTCTGTGTGCTAACCCTATGAGCTAACTCTGAGAGCTAACTCTGAGAGCAAACTCTGAGAGCTAACTCTGTGTGCTAACCCTATGAGCTAACTCTGAGAGCTAACTCTGAGAGCAAACTCTGAGAGCAAACTCTGTGTGCTAACCCTATGAGCTAACTCTAAGCACTAACTCTGTGTGCTAACTCTGAGAGCTAGCCCTATGAGCTAACTCTGAGAGCTAACTCTGAGCGCTAACTCTGAGAGCTAAGTCTGAGAGCTAACTCTGAGAGCTAACTCTGAGCGCTAACTCTGAGAGCTAACTCTGAGCGCTAACTGAGAGCTAACTCTGAGCGCTAACTCTGAGAGCTAACTCTGAGCGCTACGTCTGAGAGCTAACTCTGTGTGCTAACTCTGAGAGCTAACTCTGACAGCTAACTCTGACAGCTAACTCTGAGAGCTAACTCTGAGAGCTAACTCTGAGCGCTAACTCTGAGAGCTAACTCTGAGCGCTAAGTCTGAGAGCTAACTCTGAGCGCTAACTCTGAGAGCTAACTCTGAGTGCTAACTCTGAGAGCTAACTCTGAGCGCTAAGTCTGAGAGCTAACTCTGTGTGCTAACTCTGAGAGCTAACTCTGTGTGCTAACTCTGAGAGCTAACTCTGAGAGCTAACTCTGAAAGCTAACTCTGAGAGCTAACTCTGTGCTAACCCCATAAAATAACTCTGAGAGCTAACTCTGAGAGCTAACTCTGAAAGCTAACTCTGAGAGCTAACTCTGAGACCTAACTCTGTGCTAACCCCATAAAATAACTCTGAGAGCTAACCTTGTGAGCTAACTCTGAGAGCTAACTCTGAGAGCTAACTCTGTGTGCTAACCCTATAAAATAACAGAGCTAACTCTGTGAGCTAACTTTGAGAGCTAACTCTGTGTGCTACAACCACACAGAGTTAGCTCTGTGTGGTTGTAGCACAGAGTTAACTGAGAGCTAACTCTGTGTGCTAACCCTATAAAATAACTCAGAGCTAGCTCTGTAAGCTAACTCTGAGAGCTAACTCTGAGAGCTAACCCAGTGTGCTAACCCCATGAACAAACCCTGAGCTAGCCCTGTAGCTAACTCTGAGGGCTAAGTAACCCTGTGTTTTGGCGCCCCCTGTGCAGACATGGTGGTGTCCGGCGTCCCCCAGGAGAACGGGATCCTGCACGCCTCAGAGATCGCCAGCATGGCTCTGGATCTGGTCGGCGTCTGTCGCACCTTCAGGATTCCCCACAAACCCGGCATGCAGCTGCAGATCCGGGCGGGGATCCACTCCGGTACGCATGCAGCCGGCTGGGAAGCTGAAACTGGTCCTGATTTCTCCTCTGAGCCTCTGGGTCCCTCTGCTCAGGTCCGGTGGTGGCCGGAGTCGTGGGGACCAAGATGCCTCGGTACTGTCTGTTCGGAGACACGGTCAACACGTCGTCCAGGATGGAGTCCACCAGCCTGGGTATCAACCACCACACTGCACAAGCTGGTCCGGTTTGATAGGCTGCATTCACACCGGTCCGGTTTGGTTCGCTTTAATCAAACTCCAGTCCGTTTGTCCAGAATGTCCGGTTTGTTTGGAGAGGCGTGAAAGTTCAAACAGACCAAAACATGAAGTCTGGGGTTGGTTGAAGTGAACTCTGGTGTGAACGCTAAGCACACCAGAGACCGCTCCAAAAGCAGGAAGTGGACCAGAGAGCAGGGCATTCTGGGTAAATACAACCAAAACAAACGTGTTAGCCTAGCAGGAGAAATGACTCGTGATCTTTAGCCAAAGACGAAAGAGAAAACCTCCAACTGCTAAAATCTGATGACTCCATTTTTGTTTCCTCTTGGTGAAGAAGGACGTTGTGCTCATTGTCTTCTTCAGAGGTTTTTGTATTGTCTTCTTCAGTGGTTCTTTGCGCAGCGCCCCCTCTGGCCAGGAGGGGAACAGGTTGGTTTGATGCAGTGCAGAGAGAAAAAGAAGCACGGCAGTCTGAAAACAGGTGAATCAGGTGGTATGGCCCTTTAAGAAGCTGCTGTGGGAGCGATATTCCATCTAAGGAGGAGTTTTTAGCAAAAGGATTTTTGGCATTTCACTACGTCGAACTGACCTGACTCCCTTCCCTCCATTTGCGTACAAAGTGCACAAATGGACTTGGAAGGGAAGCTGTCTGGACACGACAGCATCAACAATCTCAAACACAATAGTCTATTGAGAAGGAGCAGATGTTGAGGTCTGTTGAAATCTTGGAGTCTTATGACTTTGGTTGGGTTTCCAAAAGTATATTAAAGGTCGTCCAGCACACACTAAATGAAAAAGCCAAGCCTTCTGGCGAAAACAACCTCTTTTTGCCATTGGTTGAAACTTCCCAGCATGCATCCAATGAAGACCTGAGATGTATATTAGGAAGCGATTGTCCGACTTCGGAGAGATTTTTTGTGAAGAGAGACTTTTGTGTCAAGACTATGGAAGAATCTTGAGTTCTGTGATAATAATAAATCTCCGGCTCGCCTTGGCCTAGCAGTGAAACTTTGTCTCAGAGTGTTAATTCCTATTAATAATATATTTAAGAGTCAAGCCAGCCTTTAATTCCTCAATGCTGCCTCCCTCTGTGTCCGTCCAGCCCTGAAGATCCAGTGCAGCTCCAGCGCCTTCTACCTGCTGGAGGAGATCGGCGGCTACGTGTTGGAGTGCAGAGGAACGCTGCAGGTCAAGGTGAGTCCACTCAGGCTGCTACTGGGAGAACTGGGAGCCGCCCAGTGACAGCCTGGTCCCTGCAGGGGAAAGGAGACATGGTGACGTACTGGCTGGAGGGGAAGAAGACCAGCAGGCCGGCCAGACCCGACACGGACCCAGAGAGGGATCCGCTCCCGGTGCCGGGGTTCGTCAGCGACCATCTGCTCCTGGATCCGGTTTGATCCACAACTTCACCGCCGACCAGCCGAGTTTTAACATCTGGAAAAGTCTAGAATTTACTTTAATTATTAGGTTAATTTGGCTGTTTGTTAGGACAGAGTGTGGTGGCTAGGATAAAAAAATAGATAAAATGATCAGAATGAAGTAATAAAATGAGAAGAATAAAGTGCAGCAGGAACCTGGTGTGTTTAAAAAGGAGCATAAATATCTTAGATCTCTAATAAACTAAACCAGAAGCATCATTAGAGGCTCAATGTTCCTCATTTTAACGTTCATTTCCAGGTCAAAGTTTTCAGAATATCAGTTTATTATTGTCCAATTCTGGCTTTTTCTCATAAAACTTTATTCTCTGAAAATTTTGACTTTATTCTTGCAATCATGTCTCTACATTCTTATAAATTATTATTTCTTAGCCTGGTCCTGATGCTGTAGTTTATTAAGAATCATCACTTTCCTCCTTTAGAAACTTGTTTATGTATTTTGATATTTTATTCTTAGTTACATGAATTTTCCTCATATTATATGTGCATTAATTTATTAATACATGTATATTGTTAGAATAAATACATTTATTACTTCAGTCATTAATTTCATATTGTATGTAAAATCACTAAAAGTTAGAAAAATAATTAGTTTTTCCACATTTCATATAGTTTATTCACAGATTGTTTTAAAACTTTTATTTCTATTAGTTGTAGTTTCTTGTTTATAGTTAATAAAAATATTATATTTAAGGTTAAAATATTAACTCAGACCAATAAGAATAAAGTAAGAAATGTGGTTTTAATTGTTACAAACAAAATAAAGTTATTCTGTGAAGAAATGAACTTTTCTGTGTTTTAATCTCAAACCTGCTCAGTTTTAATTAATTCATCCGGAAATAAATGAATGAAGGCGGCCATGTTGGATAAGAGTCTGCAGAACGTGAAGGAGGCGGCCATGTTGGATAAGAGTCTGCAGAACGTGAAGGAGGCGGCCATGTTGGATAAGAGTCTGCAGAACGTGAAGGAGGCGGCCATGTTGGATAAGCGTCTGCAGAACGTGAAGGAGGCGGCCATGTTGGATAAGAGTCTGCAGAACGTGAAGGAGGCGGCCATGTTGGATAAGCGTCTGCAGAACGTGAAGGAGGCGGCCATGTTGGATAAGAGTCTGCAGAACGTGAAGGAGGCGGCCATGTTGGATAAGAGTCTGCAGAACGTGAAGGAGGCGGCCATGTTGGATAAGAGTCTGCAGAACGTGAAGGAGGCGGCCATGTTGGATAAGAGTCTGCAGAACGTGAAGGAGGCGGCCATGTTGGATAAGAGTCTGCAGAACGTGAAGGAGGCGGCCATGTTGGATAAGAGTCTACAGAACGTGAAGGAGGCGGCCATGTTGGATAAGCGTCTGCAGAACGTGAAGGAGGCGGCCATGTTGGATAAGCGTCTGCAGAACGTGAAGGAGGCGGCCATGTTGGATAAGAGTCTGCAGAACGTGAAGGAGGCGGCCATGTTGGATAAGAGTCTGCAGAACGTGAAGGAGGCGGCCATGTTGGATAAGCGTCTGCAGAACGTGAAGGAGGCGGCCATGTTGGATAAGCGTCTGCAGAACGTGAAGGAGGCGGCCATGTTGGATAAGAGTCTGCAGAACGTGAAGGAGGCGGCCATGTTGGATAAGAGTCTGCAGAACGTGAAGGAGGCGGCCATGTTGGATAAGAGTCTGCAGAACGTGAAGGAGGCGGCCATGTTGGATAAGAGTCTGCAGAACGTGAAGGAGGCGGCCATGTTGGATAAGCGTCTGCAGAACGTGAAGGAGGCGGCCATGTTGGATAAGAGTCTGCAGAACGTGAAGGAGGCGGCCATGTTGGATAAGCGTCTGCAGAACGTGAAGGAGGCGGCCATGTTGGGTAAGCGTCTGCAGAACGTGAAGGAGGCGGCCATGTTGGATAAGAGTCTGCAGAACGTGAAGGAGGCGGCCATGTTGGATAAGCGTCTGCAGAACGTGAAGGAGGCGGCCATGTTGGATAAGAGTCTGCAGAACGTGAAGGAGGCGGCCATGTTGGATAAGAGTCTGCAGAACGTGAAGGAGGCGGCCATGTTGGATAAGAGTCTACAGAACGTGAAGGAGGCGGCCATGTTGGATAAGCGTCTGCAGAACGTGAAGGAGGCGGCCATGTTGGATAAGCGTCTGCAGAACGTGAAGGAGGCGGCCATGTTGGATAAGAGTCTGCAGAACGTGAAGGAGGCGGCCATGTTGGATAAGAGTCTACAGAACGTGAAGGAGGCGGCCATGTTGGATAAGCGTCTGCAGAACGTGAAGGAGGCGGCCATGTTGGATAAGCGTCTGCAGAACGTGAAGGAGGCGGCCATGTTGGATAAGAGTCTGCAGAACGTGAAGGAGGCGGCCATGTTGGATAAGAGTCTGCAGAACGTGAAGGAGGCGGCCATGTTGGATCCTCCTGCTGAGAAAACCTGCTGGTGAATTTAAACAAGGGAGACGATCTGCAGGGGGAAGATGGACAGAACCAGAACCAACAACAGAACCAGAACCTTCATCCGGTTCCCAGAACCTCAGTCGTCAAACTGAACCGACACTAAAACATTAAATCAGTTAATGAATGAAACTGTTTGTCTCTTAGAGCCATGGATCTGAGCCCCTTTGCTCCCACAGCATCATTCGTCCACCGCTGTGCTTCATGCAGCTCCTCTTTAATCTCACCTGCAGAGATTAAAGATGGAGGAGGAAACACAATACAATCTTCAGTTTTATTTATTAATAATAGTAAAAACATAAAACTAAGAGCAGCAGCTTCATTAAGGCCTCTGAGGTCTGGACTTTGACTAGGCCGTTGCGGCTGGTCGAATGTTGTTAGATTATTCTGCTGGTGATCCAGTTTGGTCTGAACTTCATCTGCTGGAGGAACGATTTGCTAAAGGGATGAAACGGTTAATCGGATTAAATAATTATAGTTAATTTACTCATCAATTAATCGTTAATGAAACAGACACTAACGAAATGCTGTTTGATGACTGAACTCAGTCAGAGCAGGAATTTAGTCGTAATTGTCCAAAAAACATCTACATTTTGAATTCAAGATGAAAAACTTTCAGTTTTTTTCCTGTAAATCTACCCAGAACTGATTCTAATTCTGTAGATAAAATCTGTGACATCCAGTTATTAACCAGTTAATCCATAAAATAATGAGTTTTTCTCTGCAGATCTGTCGTTTACCACAGATGATCAAAGGTTCACTAAAGGAGTTGTGTTTTTGCATTTTAGGTGATGAAATGTTAATTTTCGTAATTAAAAATGGAATGTCTTTATTTAATCTTAAATGTTATCTGCAGCCCTGGTTCAGTTAATGAAATGAGTTTATCAGGATCAAAACGAGCTGCTTGGTGAATAACGAGGGATGATTCAGATGATCGGAACCGATGCGACCCGTTCCCACAAAGAGGCTGATTCATATGCAGAAAGACACAAACACAGCCAGGTTTTAATCACAGATAACACAACGTGTGTGTTTGAAGTGTTTCTGAGTGAATGGGTGCTCAACCTCTCTCTCCAGCTCCGCCTGCTGCTCGCTCGCCCATTCAGGCCAACATTTACACATCTGAGGAGCCGCATCAAAGATGTGTGTGTGTGTGTGTGTGTGTGTGTGTGTGTGTGTGTGTGTGTGTGTGTGTGTGAGTCGTCTGGAGATGTTTTTTTGGTTTCTGCTCTGGTGAAACGTTTCTGCTTATACATTTATAAATAAGTAAAACACCTGAAACACAAGAACCAATCAGCTCACAGGAGCAGGAATCAGAAAAAGGTTGTTGGAAACGTTTCCAGGTTTTCTCTCTTAGATTTGAGGTTCCGGTTCTTTATTTTTCATGTTGAGGACAGAATGTTGTTTAATGATCTGAAACCTGGTACACAGTAAAAATGCCGGTGTTGAATTAACACCCAAAAGTGTCTATATGTGTCCAAGTCAGCTGGTGTTAAAGTAACACTTTTGAAAGTGTTAAAAGATTGACAGTCATTTTTTTGTTAAATTAACTTTGGTCTATAAACTGAAATGGGTTTAAGAAAAGTTAAACTTTCCATTTCTGTGTCTTGTTTTGAATATTTTCCACTGGATTTGATTGATATTGACACCTTGTGGGTCAATTATTTACTTTTTTAACACCACATTGTGTTTAGTGATCAACACTACACTGGTGTTACTTTTAATGTATTTTAACACTAACACCGTTGTAATGTTAATGTGACTCTGTAGTGTTGAATTTAACACCAGCTGACTGGACACATATAGACACTATTGGGTGTTAATTCAACACCAGCATTTTTAGGATTTTATTGTTCTGAATAAATTTCTAAAGAGTTTAGGATGATGCTGAGCTGCAGACAGGAAGTTCCTCCAGAGCCTGATTGGTTCTGGGGTGACAACGTCTGGGACAACTCGTCTATCACCATGTCGTTACCAGAAGAATCTCCGGCTGTCAGAACTTTATCGGCTTCAGCAGGAAAACACACCTGGATTATCCTGGACCTCTCTGGTGAGGCTCAGAGGGCGAACAGATGACGGTTCCCTGCAAAGATCCTGCAGAGATTAGAAACATTTCCCGGTTTAAAAACAATGTGACAGCGCCCCCTGCTGGAAAACGTCTGCAACAAAGTCTACTGTGTTCCCCGCCCTCCTCCCAAGGTTTACATTAATTCTTAATGTTTCCAGACTCAATGTCTCCAGAATCAGTGAAGAAAAGATGAAGAACATAAAGATCAGACAGAAAATTACCTGAAAGCTTTCTACTGGATCTCACAATAACTAAATGTTCACTTCCTGTTATTTGTCTCCATAGAAACAGGATAGATTCATAATACCAGTATATGTAAGCTCAAAAAGCAAAAGTGGAATATCAAAAACAAGTTCCTGTCTGTTTATTTAAATGCTGCAGCTGAGCCGTGTCATTTCCATCATTTATTACAATTTAAATGTATTTTATATAGAAAAATATATGTAAACATAAATGAAATATATGTAAAGAGACATAAGCAGAATGTATTTAAAACATGGAAACATGTAATCAGATTTGTGTAACACAAATAAACAAGATTCACCACAAATTCGGACTCATAAAGGCAACATATGCAGTGACACACAGTTTTATGCATCAGACATTTTTCAGTTTCAGAATTTCTCCCTACTGCAAACTTTCAGTATGATGGCTGCACTTTCCTACACAGCTGAGCAAACTTTAACTTCACCCACAGTCAGAAGCTCAACTTCAACCCATGCAGCAGTTTAGCAGCATTCAAACATAGAATCTGTAGATTTTAGGCTCTGTTGTTTAAACTTTACTATTCCAGACTGAGTGACCTGAGAAAAGCAACTAACAAGGAAACTAAGGCAAATGCAAATAAGACGTTGCTAAGTAAATAAATGTAAATTATGCAAAACGCATGGGTTTGGTTGTAATTCCCTAGAAAAAACTTTTATCAGTTTCCTCTGGGAAGAAATGGGATAGGGAAGAGATGAAATTGCTGTTTGTAACTGATGCCTGCAACAGTATATGACCAAAAATCCAGTAATGAAAACGATTGCAAGAATACATAAGACCAACAATAAGAGGAGCATTTCCACCCTTTTCAGCTTGTGTCTGCTTTTCACCAACATTGTCTCCTCCATCCTTCTTCCGTTTGTCCTCATTCCCTGAAGAACAGAACCAGAAACATATCAGTCTGATCTTTCTACCGTCTCATCAACAGCATCTTTTAGAAAACTATCTTTATGTTAGGTATAGATTATGTTCCCAGATTATTTATTTATTTAGATCAGACAGAAAAGACAAAGAAAAAAGAAAACAAAATAAAATAGAATGAATCAAAGGTAAGAAATGAAAATGTAGAACAAATTATTCTGCCCATGTGACATGCAAATTTTATATTTCCTGTTTGAAAAGGAGCAGGTAGAAGATATAACATCTTATAATGTCCCTTTCCTGCTCATCAATGTATAGTCAATTAACTGTCAGAACCTCAAAAAGAAACAACTTGTTTCCATTTTACATCATGTTTGATTATGTACAATTATTTTAATACTATTTATATAATCAATTACAATATAAAATATGAAACAGTCATGTTATATGTCATATTTTGAAATAAGCTCTGTTTTAATGAAGGATATTTTCAAAATATCCTTCATCTCTTAAATTATAACCTCCATCTTTGTCACCAAACATTTCCTGTGTGTTGGGTGGAAGTTTCTGATTTCTGACCTTAAACATGAATTGTGAAGTTTTAAATCTTACAAGGTCCCAGAATTTCAGTGCATTTGATTTGATAAATAACAGCAATCATTTAAAGGTGGCTTTGCAATTAGGTTTAATTAAACAGCTTTACGTTATAAGTCTTCTTTCTATCTTTAACAATAAATGAAGGAAGAATGAATGTTTCTCTTTAGCAAGACAGAAAGTTCAGGAAAGTTGTGCTGTGGCTTCTAAAAGAGACAATGTGGAGATTTGAGTCTTCTGTGTTTATTCCAAGTTCAGTTTCCTGTGAGTCTCTGTGAAATTAACTCCAACCTGCTGATGAAAAATAATCACCAGGTTGGTTATTGTAAAGGTGATCAAGGTGTGGAGACAATCAGACGTGTATCAGTAGCTGCGTAAATGTGAGCCGCTACCTGAGGAGCCCTTTGGTTCTGATGCAGAACATCATCAACGGATCCAGAGGGAGGATTGATCAGAGATCAGATTGAGCTTCTGTTGACGATGGTTCATTAGTGCTTAGATTAATCCAGACTGATCATCCTGGACCTCTGAGCAAAACTTAAAGAAGGAGCCGAGCGGTCCTGGTACCGGTACCGGTACCGGTCCAGCCGCCCGCCTTGTGAATGAACCTTATGGACATAAAGCATCTTTATTCTGTAAATGTAACTGATTCCAGTATTTAAACGTCCACATTCCCACTCAGAGACTCTCTGTCCGTCTTTAAATCCCAGCTGAACGTTTTGCTGCTGTTCAGACAGACATTTTGCACCATCTCTTTATTTCTTAATTACGGATTTAATTTTTTTCTATAAAATGTATTTTTATTTTGAGAGGTGACGTTATGTGTCCTGAAAGCACCTTTTAAATAACATGTATAATAATAATTATTATTTTAAATACTCATACTGCTACAAACAAGGACGTTGCCATGGTTACTGCTTCACGTGGTGCCAAACTTCCAGGTATTTATTTAACATTAATATATATTTATGGAGGCGACAGGCGAACCAGCAGCTGCTCTATTTCCTAAATTAGGATTTATAAGGGAAAGGTGTGAAGGTGTGAAGCCCCAGATCCAGGACCGAAACACTGACCTGGTTGGACCCTCAGCTTAAAGATGCGGATGGGTTGGATGTCCAGATTGGATCTCTTCCTGCGATCAATTACCATCTGAACGAATCGACACTCATACGTCCCTGTATCGTTGGTCGTCACATTCTTCAGAATCAAGGACACGTCTCCATGACCCTCACTCTGCAGGGACACCTGGTCCTGAAAGCATGAACACTGACCCTCCGGGAAAATGGTGTCCCTGCAGAGAAGAAGCGGCTCTGACTCCAGATCAGTTCTGCTCCACTCGGCGGCTAAAACAGCTTCGTTTTCAGCAGCTCGACATGGCAGAGTGACGTTGTCTCCAGGGTTAGCTGTGATAGTGCGCTGATCTGCAGGAGAGAAAACGACAGAACAGAGAGGTCAGAGGTCAAAATTAAAGTATCAGCATTTGAAATGATTGTTTTTTAGATTTAATTAACCAGATCTCCACATCTTATGAGCCAGGCTTCACCTGACCTGTAAACCTGCAGCATGTAAATGTGTCTTTGTATGTATTTGCTAAAGCTGTCACCAGTTATCAAATCTATTTTAAAAATTGATATCCTTGGTCTTCTCCCTGTGCTCCCAAGTACAAAACACAAAACTCAGTCCGAAACAACCAATCAGAGCCAGTAGGAGGGTCTTAGCACTGTCAATTACCCTCGTGTACATGTTACTCACACCCTTCCTCTTGCTCTCTGCTTCGCTACAGCTTCTTCTGGATTGCAGTCTGTCATAAATGCTAAAGCTAGTTAGCATGGCCACCAGCCACAGCGGATGGACAGTCTTTAAGTTGTATCTGCCAGTATGAGGTGTCTTTGAAAGGGCAGATGTTGAGGAGTTGGTGGCAGTTTAACTGATGGATAACTAAACTTACTGCCAGCCTGGTAAATACTAACAGGAACAGGAGACACTAGAAACATGGCGAGGAGAATTCAAGGGTAAAAAAAAAGGAAAGAGACAGGAGGATGTGGTGAGAAAGAAACGCTCAAATACTGGGAGGATGAACAAAAGACCTGGACTGATGAGAAAGAGGGACAGGAAATAAACCAAAAACTAAAGAATAACTAAACCTAATGAAAATTGTAGAGCTAAAAAATGACTAAACACAAGAAATAAACATAAACTGGAATCACTTAGAAAGGACATAAATAACAGAAAGACATGAAAAAGACTGATCTAAAGAAGTTAACAACAGAATAATAATAAACCATCTCTGCCATTATAGAGCAAAAATGATTCTGTCAAATTTTACTTGCTTAACAGGATCAACAATGTTTCAGAAAAATAGCTGCTCTTATTTTAAATGTGCTTCATACATCTTCTGAAAAAATGCACACAAATACCTATTGTGGTCTTCTGGAAAACGCTGCCTATGGCAATATTTCACAGTAATCAACTAGCCTTTTTTATTTTAATATTTCCTATCGGTTGTTATCGGTATTCCGTCTTTAGAATGAGAAAACAATTGAGTATCATTTTCAAAAAGTTATTGTGTATCCCTGGTTTCCAGCTAAAATCATATCAGTTTTAACTTCCTGATGTTTCTAACAGCAGAGCAGCTGGTTGGACCTTTAAACTGCTGCTGCTCAGTGCAGTTTCAGCCGGATTAGACTAGATCCTCCGTGTAGAAAATGGAGGATCTTGTTGGCATAAAAGGAAATGTGATCATTTGACTTCAATAAACTGACTGCAATGATCAGATAATAAAGCACAATTGAATCACATTATTTGGGAGATCTGAAAATGTTCAGGTCACCTCCTTCATCTATAAAACATAACAGATTCTCCATAGCATAAGTACATTGGTGCGACATGGTTCACTTTCAGCCACAGAATACAAAGAGGAAGAGTTGGGACTGATGCGTATAAATCAACAAAAGGTTGGGCTGATCCCAGAGCTCAATACTCAACACAAATATTGCTAAATCCCATCACCTCTCATGAAAACATGTTATTCCATCTTCATATCTAAGATACAACCTACCTGCAGAAACAAGCATGAAGAAGATGACAGAAAGCACAACAGGCAAGTGTGACGCAGTTAAAACAGCCATTTCCTCTTATGGCACCTCAACCAGTTTAACTCTGTGTTTAAATTAATCCTCTGAAGAATAACAGTGAACAGAGTTTAACTTTAATAATAATTTCTGTTAGTGCTCTGGTAGGATAAAAAAGAAACTCCAATTTAGGCTGACTAAGTATCTGTAATGGAGAGAAAGTCTCAGTCTGAATAAAGGACTCGCCTCCACGGTTTCATGGAAAAAGGTGGAGCAGAGAGGTGGAGCGTTCGGTGACAACAATATTTAACCTCACAGTAAACATGTAAACTGATGTCACTGTTTCCTGCTCAACACAGAGAAAAACATCCTCATCAAGCAATAAACTGGAATCTGATCCAACTTGGAGCTCCTTTAAATCCACCAGAGATCTTCAGACTTTGATTAGGACATAAAGACGGACAACGTCCAGACCTCTGAGGATCTCACTGCGTGTGTGTTGATCCTACAAAAGTGAAACTGAGCTGTAACAGAGTCAAAGTAAAGAAGGCGTCATCAAGCGTTTCTACTCATAGAAAACCGTCACTCAACACTGACACCTGCTGGAGTTAATAAGTCCTACAGGCAGTGATTTGATGACCTGGTCCATACAATAAGATTTAAGTCTTTGTATTTTATTGAATATTATATGTTGTATTGTGTCATATCTTCAGGTAAATTTAAAATATATTTGATATACAGTCAATAAATAATGTGAACCATAAAGTGATTTAAGTGAATGTGTTTTAAAAGAGGACGCATGGACTGTTTCTTTTTCCACAAATTTTTATTAAAAAAAGTTTTTACAACATTTTAGTTTGTTACGCTTTTTTGACAAAACTCCTGCTGTAGAAGAAAATGAAGTAAACTCAACATTTACAGCGAACCTTTGTTTTTTATGCGAAATCCGTGTTACCTTTATTTTTTACAGTTTTACACAGCATAAATAAATACTCTACATTGAAACCAAAGAACAAAACCTGTTTTCAGATCAGTGGATCATAAATCAGGCCTTAATGTGATCCAGAGTCCATCCATCCATCCATCCCTCCATCCATTTTCTTCCTCTTATCCGGATCGGATCGCGGGGGCAGCAGCTTCAGAAGGGAGGCCCAGACTTCCCTCTCCCCAGCCACGTCTTCCAGCTCCTCCAGGAACCCCAAGGCGTCCCAGGCCAGCCGAGAGACATAGTCCCTCCAGCGTGTCCTGGGTCTCCCCTCCTCCTGGTGGGACCTGAACTCCTCACCAGGGAGGCGTCCAGGAGGCATCCTGACCAGATGCCCGAGCCTCAACTGGCTCCTCTCGACGTGGAGGAGCAGCGGCTCTACTTTGAGTCCCTCCCGGATGACCGAGCTTCTCACCCTATCTCTAAGGGAGAGCCCGGCCACCCTGCGGAGGAAACCCATTTCGGCGCTTGTATCCGTGATCTCGTTCTTTCGGTCATGACCCAAAGCTCATGACCATAGATGAGGGTGAGAACGTAGATCGACCGGTAAATCGAGAGCTTCGCCTTTTGACTCAGCTTCTCTTCACCACGACGGACCCGTACAGCGCCGCTTCACGGCAGACGCCGCCCCAATCCGCCTGTCGATCTCCCGCTCCCTTTTCCCTCATTCGTGAACAAGATCCCCAGATACTTAAACTCCTCCACTTGAGGCAGGACGACCCCCCTGACCCTGAGAAGGCCTCTACCCTTTTCCGGCTCAAGACCATGGCCTCGGATTTGGAGGCACTGAGCCTCATCCCGGCCACAAACCGCTCCAGTGAGAGCTGCAGATCACGATCTGATGAAGCCAACAGGACCACATCATCTGCAAAAAGCAGAGATGTGGTCCGGTGAGAGTCCAACTCTCACCGGAAACGAGCCCGACTTACTGCTGGCAATGCGGACCAACTCTGACACCGGTCATACAGGGACCTGACAGCCCGTATCAAAGGGCCCGGTACCCCATACTCCCGGAGAACAACCACAAGGCCCCCCGAGGGACACGGTCGAACGCCTTCTCCAAGTCCACAAAACACATGTAGACTGGTTGGGCGAACTCCCAGAACCCTCCAGGACCTGCTGAGGGTGTAGAGCTGGTCCAGTGTTCCAGAACCAGAAACCACACTGATCTTCCTGAATCCAAGGTTCGACTATCCGACGGACCCTCCTCTCCAGGACCCCTGAATAGACCTTACCAGGGAGGCTTCAGAGTGTGACCCCTCTGTAATTGGAGCTCACCCTCCGGTCCCCCTTTTTAAACAGGGGGACCACCACCCCGGTCTGCCAATCCAGAGGAACTGCCCCCGATGTCCATGCGATATTGCAGAGTCGCATGAGCCAACACAACCCTACAACATCCAGAGCCTTAAGGAACTCCGGGCGGATCTCATCCACCCCTGGGGCCCTGAGGCAACCGAGGAGCTCTTTGACCCCTCGGTGACCTCGACCCCAGAGATTGGAGAGCCCGACCCAGAGTCCACAGGCTCAGCTTCCTCAACAGAAGGCATGTTGGTGGGATTGAAGAGGTCTTCGAAGTATTCCGCCCACCGACCCACAACGTCCCAAGTCGAGGTGAGCAGCTCACCATCCCCACTGTAAACAGTGTTGGTGCTGCACTGCTTCCCCCTCCTGAGACCGGATGGCGGACCAGAATCACCTCAAAGCCGTACGGAAGTCTTTCTCCATGGCCTCTCCAAACTCCTCCCACGCCCGAGTTTTGGCCTCAGCGACCCGAGCCACATGCCGCTTCGCCCGCCGGTACCATCAGCTGCTTCTGGAGTCCCACAGGCCAAAAAGACCCCATAGGACTCCTTCTTCAGCTTGACAGCATCCCTCACCGAAGGTGTCCACCAACGGGTTCGAGGGTTTCCGCCGCGACAGGCACCAACAACCTTGCGGCCACAGCTCCGATAAGCCGCCTCGGCCATGGAGGCACGGAACATGGTCCACTCAGACTCAATGTCCCCCACCTCCCCCGGAACGTGTTCGAAGTTCTGCCGGAGGTGGGAGTTGAAGCTCCGTCTAACAGGGGACTCCGCCAGACGTTCCCAGCAGACCCTCACTACACGTTTGGGCTGCCAGGTCTGACCGGCTTCCTCCCCCACCACCGGAGCCAACTCACCACCAGGTAGTGGTCAGTGGACAGCTCCGCCCCTCTCTTCACCCGAGTGTCCAAGACATTCGGCCGCAGATCCGATGAAACGATGGCAAAATCGACCATCGAACGGCGGCCTAGGATGTAATTTGCAGCACATTATTATTATTATTATATTATTATTATTATTATTATTATTATTATTATTATTATTATTATTATTATTATTATTATTATTATCCAAAAGCCAGAACTAATAATAAATAAAGACTTTGTGGCATTTTGTAATTATATTAGCTGTGTTACCACCCCACGCCACTAGAGGCAGTAAATGACCCAAAAAATGCGTCTAAGGAGCAGATTTAGAAGTACCCCGAAAACTACAGAATTGGTTTAAAACTGTGAGCTGCGCTGAAGTAAATAAAAGAGAGAAGTTCAAATACATACAGACAGTGAAAATTATTCTTAAAAAAAAAAGATATACAGATTTAAAAAGAAATTCAGCGCCCCCTTCACTGGGCCAGGACCCCTGACCTCGTTAGTTGCCCTGACTAATACCTAAGGAAAATACGAGGTAGAAATCTTAACATTTTGAAACCAATTTTATTGAAACCACTGATATTGAAAGACCAACATTTTTGTAATATCTAATAAACTATTTGATCATGCATGACCTACTTCAAAACTTTTTAATGGCGAAGGGAACAGGCAATAGCAACACGGACCAACGACATGAACCAAATATGCAGCGAACCATATGCAATGTAGACATATGCAACATCTACATGTGCAGCATCTACATGCAACATAGACCAACGACATAGACCATGGACACATAGCAACGACACATCTACACATATGACTTTTACTTATTTTTGATACAAATGGAACCTGTTGAGACGCTTTACCAGGTGGAGACCGAGTCACACGCTGTTAGACAAAGGGCCCATAGTAAAGAGTTACATTTTAGATCCTGTTAGACTCTAAGGTCCATTTCTCACGAAACAGAAACTTATCAGGGACACAGAGACATGGTGAGATTTCAGGGAGTGTCTTCAGTTCATATAATCAGCTGCTTCCTCCTTCTCCTCAGACGCTGCACAGACTTTTTTAGAAACTCTTCTCGGATGTAATGGTAAAAGCGTCTCCTTTCAGCGCTGAAAGTGAATAAAATAAGTAAAGTCTGAATTCTTTTCTTGGCTGAATTTATGCTCCGTGTGTCAATACAAATTATGATTCATCGATTGGGATTTCCGTTCCCAACAAACCCCATAGAGTTTATGCGATTTGAAGCTTGGAAAAAGTTCGTCTTTGTAAGTATTTCTGTTTTAGAAAGACTCAGAAATACGCGCGGCTGTTGT
>CM065370.1:26908626-26953626 GCA_033032245.1 Poecilia picta | reverse complement strand
TCTCTGTAGGCAAGCCAGAGCCCGTCAACCCGTAGAGCCCGTCAAGCCCGTAGAGCCCGTCAAGCCCGTCAAGCCCAGCCGGGTCAGCCATGGAGGAGATGACCTGAGACCCAACGTGGTCCTGCTGGTCCTGCTGGCTCTGATCGCTGGGCTGCAGGGAGTTGCTGTACCCACTGTTTGATGCTGCAGGCGGCACTGAGGCTCCGAAATATTAAACGCTAACTGTGAACATGAGCTTAAAGCTTATTCTGAGTTTACACATGAAGGTGATGTTTTAACATTTTAATGGTAATAATGTGTTTATAATAACATCCATTGCTTAAACTAGTGGTTCTTAACCTTTTTTTGAGGTACCAAACCCACCAGTTTCACCAAGTCTTCTTTAAAGGTAGAGTCTCTGAGGACAGTTCTTCAAAATATAGTCGGTGTTTTCAGTAAAGTTGATCTGACTGTCCAGGAACAACCCAAGGTATTTAAAATGTGCCACAGTTTCACCAGGTTGGCCATCGAGAGAAACTGGAACCACTTTAAGGTTTTATTAGCTCTACATTATTAAGAGAATGAAAACTTAATAATAAATAATAAAGACTTTGCGGTATTCTGATTTAGTAATGTAATTACATTAGTTAACTATGAAGCTTTTTAAGTTTGGACTTAAGGAGACAAACTACCTTAAAATCTGTCCATCCATGATCTGGACACACTGATCCTTGCAGGGTGGTGAGGGGGGCTGGTGGTGCCCATCTCCAGCAGCCATCAGATGAGAGGCAGGTTCACCTGGACAGGTCACTGACAGGGTCCTGAAGGTCACTGACAGGGTCCTGAAGGTCACCGACAGGGTCCTGAAGGTCAAACACACAAATAAAACAATGTAAGATAAATGTTAGATTAACAAGAAGAGAAAAATTATTTCCAGTTACCTTTAAATCAAATCATGTTTATTAAGCACTTAGTGTTGGAAACAGCAGTTTTTGTTGTTGAAAATGTAGCTTTAGCTCCTCATTGAAAAAACAAACTTACATCATGAAGACGATGTGGAGGTTCATCCTCAGAGCTGGTTGTTGATCTGGTGGAGTCAGAGATTCTTCTGAGACAGAAAGTCTTTAGGTTTGAAGCTTGAATTTACCAGAATTACTAACTATTGTCAAGGCTTCTCTACTTTTAAGGCAATATTATGTGAGTAAAAATGGCGAATTTGAACAGCGTCTGTTCTCTTCCCTGCTTCAAGTTTTTTCTTCTCTTTATGGCGTTTTTTAAATTAATGAAAATGTGCAATACCGCCACCATCTGGTCTGGAGTGTGAACTGGAGCTAATGCCGTTGATTATAAGGTTTTTACATCATACATCTGAAAATTGATTGGGTACTTTCTTAAAAATTACATCATGATTATAATTTTTTTATTGTGTGCAATTTTAATAAATACTAAAAGATTATTAAGGCACTTAAAAGTTCATACATATTCATTCAGATTTTGTTCACTTAAAGTATACTTTTATTTAATATATTAAAAGTGTATTTTGGTACAATTATGTTTAAGTGTGTTTAAAGTACTAATTTCAAAATCGGTACAAGTGTATTTTTAGTATATTTCAGATATACTTATGGGTAGTGCACTTAATAATTAGCATACTTAAAGTGTACTTTCACAAATTTAAGTATGTTTAAAGTATACTAAAGTATACTTTTTTTTTTTTTACCAGGGAATCTTCTGAAGAATAACAGTGAACAGAGTTTAACTTTAATAATAATTTCTGTTAGTGCTCTGGTAGGATAAAAAAGAAACTCCAATTTAGGCTAACTAAGTATCTGTAATGGAGAGAAAGTCTCAGTCTGAATAAAGGACTCGCCTCCACGGTTTCATGGAAAAAGGTGGAGCAGAGAGGTGGAGCGTTCGGTGACAACAATACGTTAACCTCACAGTAAACATGTAAACTGATGTCACTGTTTCCTGCTCAACACAGAGAAAAACATCCTCATCAAGCAATAAACTGGAATCTGATCCAACTTGGAGCTCCTTTAAATCCACCAGAGATCTTCAGACTTTGATTAGGACATAAAGACGGACAACGTCCAGACCTCTGAGGATCTCACTGCGTGTGTGTTGATCCTACAAAAGTGAAACTGAGCTGTAACAGAGTCAAAGAAAGTTTTCTTCATCTGATCTGTTGAATCTGCAGCTTTTGATCCTGAAAACAGAAAAACATCAAACTGGAATCTGTTCATGTTGACGTCACTGGAACCAGTTTAGATCAGAAACTGGAGCCTGAAGCAAACAGGAAGTTTGTGAGAATAAACATGTTAACTACAGTTAACAGAAACAAGATTTACAAACTGAGTTATTGTTATAATAAACATAGGCCAAAATTACTCATACCCCTGGCAAATGTAAATTTCAAATGAAATGAATCCTGTTTGCTTCCAATTGAAAACAGGACAGGTTAAATCAGTAGTTGATGTAACAATGATTGACATGAACACTTTGATGAAAACTAAGATAAAATAAATGTAATTTGCCATCAGAATATGTCATTGACAGTGACCGAGCTCAGCTGTGGCCTCTGCCAGCTGATCACAGTGTGACAGATCTGTTAGAAAAGCTTTCATGCAGTGAGGCAACACCTCTATAAACATCAACAATCTCTTGGAGCAGCTGACTCAGTTTTGTAAAACCAGTTTGTCTGGTGATTGTTTTGGGTGATTTTTAAAGAGAATGCTGTGAAATGTTGACTTTCAAGCTCCAGAACAATGATCCAAAGCACATCAACAAGGTCCCATCTGAATACGTCCGAATGGTAAAGGTTTGGGCTTAAATGTGACTGGGAAGAACCAACGAGTAGAGAATAAACCTCCTGTATATGGATCCAAGCTCAGTAGAGATGATCTCTGATTGGTCAGACTCCCAGTCCTGATTCAGACTCAGTAAATCAAGAAGAAGAATTAGGTTAACCATGTGACGTCATAGTCAGAGCCAAAGTCATTATAAAGTGTTTCTGTTGGGATCCTGGGTTTTCCTTGTGTTGTTTTCCTTTTGTTGCCTGCTGCTTCCTGCCGGATCCACCAGATGGCGCCAGCAGGCTGCGCCCCTGGAGAGTGAGGCTGTCGACCCCGTCGACATACTGTGATCTGTGGAGTTGATACGGAGCTGATGGCCGACATGACATTTTGCCTGTTTTGGTGACCAGTGGCCACGTTGACTCCTCCTTGTCGTTACCTTTCCTCTAGTGATGGTGGATGAGGCGTCATCAAGCGTTTCGACTATAGAAAACTGTCACTCAACACTGACACCTGCTGGACGTTAATAAGTCCTACAGGCAGTGATTTGATGACCTGGTCCATACAATAAGATTTAAGTCTTTGTATTTTATTGAATATTATATGTTGTATTGTGTCATATCTTCAGGTAAATTTAAAATATATTTGATATACAGTCAATAAATAATGTGAACCATAAAGTGATTTAAGTGAATGTGTTTTAAAAGAGGACGCATGGACTGTTTCTTTTTCCACAAATTTTTATTAAAAAAAGTTTTTACAACATTTTAGTTTGTTATGCTTTTTTGACAAAACTCCTGCTGTAGAAGAAAATGAAGTAAACTCAACATTTACAGCGAACCTTTGTTTTTTATGCGAAATCCGTGTTACCTTTATTTTTTACAGTTTTACACAGCATAAATAAATACTCTACATTGAAACCAAAGAACAAAACCTGTTTTCAGATCAGTGGATCATAAATCAGGCCTTAATGTGATCCAGAGTCCATCCATCCATCCACCATCCATCCATTTTCTTCCGCTTATCCGGGATCGGGTCGCGGGGGCAGCAGCTTCAGAAGGGAGGCCCAGACTTCCCTCCCCAGCCACGTCTTCCAGCTCCTCCAGGAACCCCAAGGCGTCCCAGGCCAGCCGAGAGACATAGTCCCTCCAGCGTGTCCTGGGTCTCCCCTCCTCCGGTGGGACCTGAACTCATCACCAGGGAGGCGTCCAGGAGGCATCCTGACCAGATGCCCGAGCCTCAACTGGCTCCTCTCGATGTGGAGGAGCAGCGGCTCTACTTTGAGTCCCTCCCGGATGACCGAGCTTCTCACCCTATCTCTAAGGGAGAGCCCGCCACCCTGCGGAGGAAACCCATTTCGGCCGCTTGTATCCGTGATCTCGTTCTTTCGGTCATGACCCAAAGCTCATGACCATAGATGAGGGTGGGAACGTAGATCGACCGGTAAATCGAGAGCTTCGCCTTTTGACTCGGCTTCTCTTCACCACGACGGACCGGTACAGCGCCCGCTTCACGGCAGACGCCGCCCCAATCCGCCTGTCGATCTCCCGCTCCCTTCTTCCCTCATTCGTGAACAAGATCCCCAGATACTTAAACTCCTCCACTTGAGGCAGGACGACCCCCTGACCCTGAGAAGGACCTCTACCCTTTTCCGGCTCAAGACCAGGGCCTCGGATTTGGAGGCACTGAGCCTCATCCCGGCCACAAACCGCTCCAGTGAGAGCTGCAGATTACGATCTGATGAAGCCAACAGGACCACATCATCTGCAAAAAGCAGAGATGTGGTCCGGTGAGAGTCCAACTCTCACCGGGAACGAGCCCGACTTACTGCTGGCAATGCGGACCAGACTCTGACACCGGTCATACAGGGACTGACAGCCCGTATGAAAGGGCCCGGTACCCCATACTCCCGGAGAACAACCACAAGGCCCCCCGAGGGACACGGTCGAACGCCTTCTCCAAGTCCACAAAACACATGTAGACTGGTTGGTCGAACTCCCAGAACCCTCCAGGACCTGCTGAGGGTGTAGAGCTGGTCCAGTGTTCCACGACCAGGACGAAAACCACACTGCTCTTCCTGAATCCGAGGTTCGACTATCCGACGGACCCTCCTCTCCAGGACCCCTGAATAGACCTTACCAGGGAGGCTTAAGAGTGTGACCCCTCTGTAAGTGGAGCTCACCCTCCGGTCCCCCTTTTTAAATAGGGGGACCACCACCCCGGTCTGCCAATCCAGAGGAACTGCCCCCGATGTCCATGCGATATTGCAGAGTCGCGTGAGTCAACAACCCTACAACATCCAGAGCCTTAAGGAACTCCAGGCGGATCTCATCCACCCCTGGGGCCCTGAGGCAACCGAGGAGCTTTTTGACCCCTCGGTGACCTCGACCCCAGAGATTGGAGAGCCCCAACCCAGAGTCACAGGCTCAGCTTCCTCAACAGAAGGCATGTTGGTGGGATTGAGGAGGTCTTCAAAGTATTCCGCCCACCGACCCACAATGTCCCGTGTCGAGGTCAGCAGCACACCATCCCCACTGTAAACAGTGTTGGTGCTGCACTGCTTCCCCCTCCTGAGACGCCGGATGGGGACCAGAATCGCCTCAAAGCCGTACGGAAGTCTTTCTCCATGGCCTCTCCAAACTCCTCCCACGCCCGAGTTTTGGCCTCAGCGACCCGAGCCGCATGCCGCTTCGCCCCCCGGTACCATCAGCTGCTTCTGGAGTCCCACAGGCCAAAAAGACCCCATAGGACTCCTTCTTCAGCTTGACAGTATCCCTCACCGATGGTGTCCACCAACGGGTTCGAGGGTTGCCGCCGCGACAGGCACCAACGACCTTGGGGCCACAGCTCCAATAAGCCGCCTCGGCGATGGAGGCATGGAACATGGTCCACTCAGACTCAATGTCCCCCACCTCCACTGGAACGTGTTCGAAGTTCTGCCGGAGGTGGGAGTTGAAGTTCCGTCTCACAGGGGACTCCGCCAGACATTCCCAGCAGACCCTCACTACACGTTTGGGCTGCCAGGTCTGACCGGTTTCCTCCCCCACCACCTGAGCCAACTCACCACCAGGTAGTGGTCAGTGGACAGCTTCGCCCCTCTCTTCACCCTGAGTGTCCAAGACATTCGGCCGCAGATCCGATGAAACGACGACAAAATCGATCATCGAACTGCGGCCTAAGGTGTCCTGGTGCCAAGTGCAGTATGGACACCCTTATGCTTGAACATGGTGTTCGTGATGGACAGACCGTGACGAGCACAGAAGTCCAACAACAGAACACGACTCGAGTTCAGATCAGGGGGGCCATTCCTCCCAACCACGCCCCTCCAGGTCTCACTGTCATTGCCCACGTGAGCGTTGAAGTCCCCCAGCAGAACAAGGGAGTCCCCAGGAGGGGCACCTCCAGTACCCCCTCTAAGGACTCCAAGAAGGGGGGTAATCTGAACTGTTGTTCGGCCCGTAAGCACAGACAACAGTCAGAACCCGTCCCTCCACCCGTAGGCGGAGGGAGGCTACCCTCTCGTTCACCAGGGTAAACCCCAATGTACAGGCCCCAAGATGGGGGGCAACAAGTATGCCCACTCCTGCCCAGCGCCACTCACCGTGGGCAACTCCAGAGTGGAAGTACGTCCAGCCCCTCTCAAGGAGACGGTTCCAGAACCAGAGCCATGCGTCGAGGTGAGGCCGACTATTTCTAGCCGAAACCTCTCAGCCTCGCACACCAGCTCCGGTTCCTTCCCCACCAGAGAGGAGACGTTCCACGTCCCAAGAGCTTCTGCAGCCGAGGATCAGACCGCCAGGGTCGCCTCCTCGGCCGCCGCCCGTAACACACAGCACCCGACCCCTTTGGCCCCTCCGACAGGTGGTGAGCCCATTGGAAGGGGAATCCACGTCTCCTCTTCAGGCTGAGCCCGGCCGGCTCCGTGGTTAAAAGCCTGGCCACCAGGCGCTCGCCATCGTGTTCCACCTCCAGGCCTGGCTCCAGAGTGGGACCCCGGTGACCCGCGTCCGGGCGAGGGAACGCCAGGTTCAAAGTTCGTCTCCATCATAAAGGGTCTTCGGGCTGCGCTTTGTCTGGTTCCTCACCTAGGACCTGTCTGCCTTGGTGACCCTACCAGGGGCATAAAGCCCCAGACAGCAGAGCTCCTAGGATCACTGGGACACACAAACCCCTCCACCACAATAAGGTGGCAGCTCAAGGAGGAGTCATTGTCATTAAAGCGTCTCCTCCAACCTGCACCAAGAGATTCACAGCTGGATCTACTGCAGAGTGACGGATCTCATTAAACCTCCGGTCCGGTTCTGATGCCTCTGGAAACAGTTTTTTTTCCACTTGCCCTTCAAAATTTGTATTAAATACCGAAATGTTATTGGCACTCAGGCAGAGAAGAAGCATGGAGACAGTTTATACCAATCAACTGACAAGAACCGGATGAAACAACAAAAATGAAAACAAATTTATTTTCCAATATTAGATCAAAACAGTCCCACACTGAAGAAACCTTTCCTTTGAGAGGTTTTTAAAGTTTTAAAGTTCAGAACCTGAACCTCACTGAATGGGAGGAGTGAAGGTTTCCCAGCATTCAGTCTGAAGAAGCTCAGCTCTTCTCAGCTCTGAGACATTTTCTGAATCAATCCCAGTCAATGAATCTGCAGACCTGATCAGATCCAAACATCCATTTTCCAGGAGTCGCTGGTTTCATCTGTGTCGTTGTTCCAGCTGCTGAGGTCCGAATCCAGCTGTGAAACCTGGAGGCTGAATGTTCAGGTCCTCTCCTCCAAACATCCTCCTCCCTCCCTCCAGCTGTGGAGAACAGCTGGAGAACAGCTGCATGTGTAAATAATGAGTCTGGAACAAGCTGCCACCTCTCTGCTGCTGATCTGACTCTGACTTTAGATTCAGGTTGATGATTGAGATGAAATCAGGGTTTCAACCTGGATCAGCAGAACCTGCTCAGCTGGTTTTAAACACAGACACTCTGCTCACCACATTCACATAATTATCGATGCTCATATAGGAGCTATATTAATGATTTACTTTATTAAAATCCTGTTGTGTCTCTGTACAGGTGTGGCACTAGACTGGTTGGTTCTGTTGGGTTTCAGTCTGTGGTTCAGATGTTCTTCAACTCTTTGGATCGTTTGAACAAACTGCTTTGTTTTCTACTTCAAGTTTGTCTGCAGAAACTTTCCTACGTGTTTCTGTTCTCTGATGTTTGGACAAAATGTTCATTTCTAAATTCAGCTCAATGTTTCATCTCCCTGCTGTTTGTAAACTAACCGACAGGATTATGAAATTTTTAATAAAGTGGAATAAAAACAAACATGATGAACAGCTGATGTTTCTTTATTTTCTGCTTCCTGATTTTAGTTCCAGGAATCAAACTCCAGTCATCCAGTCATCAAACAGAACCGTTTCTTTCTGCTTCGTTTCAAAATGAAATATTATTTTTAAAACGTCTTTGATTCAGTCAGATTATTAAATATCTAGCGTTTGATGGAGCAGATGATCCACTTATAGAGATTAATAATGAACTAAAATACTTCCTGTTGTTCAGGTTGAATCGCTGCGTGTCAGTGAATGGAAATGGTTGCTCTATGTCTCCATCTAGTGGCCCGATAGAAGAAGAGCAGCAGCAGATGGCAGCTTCCTCTGCTGTCTGATCAGCCTTTTGCTCCACTACAGTTTACCAGGGGGCATTGGCTTATTTTGGGGGGGGGAAACAAGTTTTCACTTTAACATAAAAACATAAACAAATCTTTATGTGATATTTCAAATAAAATAACCATGTTTATTTACACAGAAAATAAGGACTCAAACATTTTAATGTTGAGTAATTATGCTCAGATTTGCATAAACAGCTCATATGTTGCAGAAATCTAAGGCTTACAAATTCTTAAATCTATTTCTTTAAATGCAAAATCAATCTACTCAAGTAAAAGAAAAATGTACAGTACACAGTAAAAATGCCGGTGTCAAAAGTCAGCTGTGTTTAAAGTAACACTTTTGAAAGTGTTAACAGATTGACGCCCATTTTTTTGTTAAATTAACATTGGTCTATATACTGAAATGGGTTTAAGAAAAGTTAAACTTTACATTTCTGTGTCTTGTTTTGAATATTTTCCACTGGATTTGATTGATATTGACACCTTGTGGTTCAATTAGTTACTTTTTTAACACCACATTGTGTTTGGTGATCAACACTACACTGGTGTTACTTCTAATATATTTTAACACAAACACTGTTGTAAAGCTAATGTGACTCTCTGTAGTGTTGAATTTAACACCTGCTGACTTGGACACATATAAACACTATAGGGTGTTAATTCAACACCGGCATTTTTACTGTGTGCAGTAAAACAACTATTAATTACCTTTTCCCCAAAAAAATGTTACTCAAGTAAATGTTGCCAGTACAACCCACGTTTGAACATAGATAACAATATTAGTAGGCTATTGTTGTTAATGACACGTTAGCAATGGATTAAGCAGCTGTAACGAATGAACAAAGTGCAGGAGTCAGAGGGCACTGATACGGAAGAGTGGGAGCCAGACCCTATTGTTTCAAATCGAGATAGGAATAATAGAAATAGACTCTGAGGTAAAATTAAAGAATTAGCTTCCAGTCCAGGGGGCCTGGGTGACTCTGTGGACGGGCAGCGTCCCCCTAATGGCCACCCAAGCCGCCGGGCCTGTGACTGACTGCATTCACCTGACACTGGTATGAAGCAGAGAAAAAGAGCCAATCAGAGGAGGAGCAGCTGATCTTTTTCCAGCACTGATGATGTACAGGACAATCAGAGTTGATGTGCAGATGAATGATGTGTGTTTCCTCTGCAGGTGAAGGTATTTGGATTAAACAGAAGTGCAAATAATTGATATTCTGTCAGAGGCGGTGAGGGAAACGCTGTTGATTCAGGTTGAGAGATGAAAATGATGATTTTAATGATAATAATAATCCATGACGGTTCCAAACCAAGCAGCAGAGTCGAGCTGAAGGATAAAGCTCACGAACTGGTAGCACTGGCTAACGAGGAACATCAGAGACCTGGACTGGTACTAACATAAGGCAAGGACCCGACAGAGACACAGAGACACAGAGACACAGAGGGTAGTGAAGGGAACGAGACACCTGGGAACAATCAGGGGGTAGACAGGACAACACAGAAAACTACAAAACCTCAATCCTGACATTCATTTAATGGTATATTTTGATTTGATGTTTTTAAGAGTAGTTGTGGGTTTAGATGGCATTTAACTGGAGATGTTTTCCCATAACATATCTAGTAATAATTTTCTATTATTTTTAAATTAGACAGTTGAATTTCACATAATTACGGCGGTAGAAGCCATTTGTTTGTTAAATACTTAATGAAACATATTTGCCATGTTTGATGTTTGTTGTGAATGACTATAGTCACAAAGAACGAGGTAATCAGTCCAAGTTTGTCGTAACCTTCAGGAACTACAGCGACTGTAAAGAGTCACAGCAAAGGTAAACAAAGGTAAAATAACTAAACAGGTGATCAACTTTAAACCACTCGCACATTTTTACTCTCCGTCTCTCCGTCATTTAAGGACAGCAGATGCCGTGGCAATCGCTCGCTCCTCGAGCCGAGCACAGATTACGTTAAAAACATTCAGTCCTTTACATATCAGGTTTTCAGGCTTGATCTTTATTTTGTCATCATTAATAAATGAACACAGCGCTGGTTGATTAGTTCATTTTAAACTCCTGCTCGTTATTTTGGTAATGGAACCGAAACGCACAGGATTGAGCAACACCTTGTTGAAACAATAATCACTGAGATTATTATTGTTGTTGGGTCATTAATTTGTAAACGTTTTGTAGATTTTTTTTTTTGTTCTTTAATAAAGTTACAAACGTTTTAAGCCAATCAGAGGAGGACGTGCTGGTCTCAACATCCTGGCTGCGTTCAGTTTGTCACCTGATGCCGAGATCGACTCAAAACCTTCTGACCGACGTGTTGCAGCCCTGATCTAACAAAGCACAAACAGTTCAGAAACTGTTTTGAGAATGGTCATTTTTGAACAAACTTCTTAATTTTAAACAAGTTTGTGTTACTGATTTAAAACTAAACTGTTGCTGGGTAAGTATTCAAATTATGGAAAGGAAAGTAGAGATCTGCAGGAGAACTTCCACTGAGACCCCTGTGGAGTTATAAGATAGGACAGGAGGCCATAAAATGAGCAATGAGCAAATTATTTGAGCATCTGCAGGAAGGCAGGATCCCTTGGATGACCCTGGGAAAGAGAAGTTGAAGATCAAAAGTCTTCCAAAACTAACATCCGGGATGGTGTAAAAACTGAATACAACACAGAACATTTAAAACCACTAACATTTAATTTGTAAGACAGTTTTCTTAGTTATTAATAGCATCCTCTGATTGAAAAGTGTATTATCTGTGACTATATCAGAATCAAATGGAAATTGGGTGAATGAAAATGTCTTGTTTAGTATTAGAAAATTGCTCAGGTTTATGGTGAAGGGAGTTTTGGAAAATGATTGTGTTAAATTTTATACTTAGGGTTGAATATTATATTTGATAGGCTAGAAAAAGGCATTTTACTCCATTCTATTCTGTTGATTGTATGTATTACTTTTTGGTTTATGGCAGGACTCAATCTTTTGAGGTGCTGAGTGCAGAAGAACAAAGTTGGGTTTGTGGAGATAAAGCCTTTCCTTGAATTAATTACAGAATTGAAGTTTATTCCTGAGAAAGAAAAAGCGGGAGAGATTCCAGATTTCCCAGCTATCTGTGAAATTACCTTTCTCTGTTTCTCTTTGCCCTGATGGCCTTAGAACCGCAGGAGGCCAGGACAAGCTCTCCGCTCATTTTGGTTAAACTAGTGGTTCTCAACGTGGGCGGTGCCGCCCCCCAGGGGGCGTTCAGAGGATGGCAGGGGGCGCTGGCGGACATTTTTACAAAAGGGGGGCGTTGGGATTGCATTGCATTTTTTGTAGACGCCTGTGAAAATAATTTCTATTCCCATGACTTTTTTGTTCTCTGGGAAATTATTTTGATGATAAATACAGAAACAAGCATAAAAATCTACAATAGTGATAGTTATATTAATAATAAATTAATAGTCAGTAAAGTAGCCTACAAATTCATTTTTTGGGGGGGTGTGAGCGACCTGGATAAAGGCTGGAGGGGCGCTGGGCCTAAAAAGGTTGAGAAACACTGGTTTAAACAATGGGGGTAAATGGCCTTTGATCTTCTTGGCAGTAAATTGGGGGAGTTCTACGTTTCTCAGACTGTCCAAGATAGCTTTCAGTTGGTCAAGCAGAGGTACACCTTATTTGAATATATTAGAGGAAAAACACGCCAACATTATAAAAGTTTATGCGCAGAAGTACCAATTCAGAAAACAGCTGACTCAGTTTGCTTTTTTGCACCAGCTCTTTCTCCAAAGACTTTGCGTCTTTGTCCTTTTTTCTATCCTCTTTGTCTCAGGTAATGTCTCTGTTGTTCTGCAGTTTCTGTTGTAACTTCATACGTTGTCTTCTATTGGATTAAACTCTGTAATTCTGCAACGCCAACATGCATCGTTGTGTTTCTTGTTGCCACACGCGGCCTGTCGAGAGAACCTGGGATCCAAGAGGAAGAGAGAACCAGAGAGCCAAAATTAACCAATTCAGAGAAATTCTTCCTTAACAACAGTGAACCCATTGATTCTTTACAGCAGACAGCCGCTCTCCTCTCTTGCAGGTACTGCGTAACCCCGCTAAATCTTTTAGGGGGACGCAGCCGTACCCGACCGTAACCCCCTACTTTCCGTTGCTGAAAGATAAAATAAGTTTTTTAGTTTTTTGTCGCCTGTGTTTTGCAGGCGTTTTAAAGATAACTTTTATATTTCTGTTTTTCAATACAGGACTTACTGTATTTACTGAACACACAGCCTCACTGGCGTCTAGATTAATTGGTAAAGTGTGTGCAAAACGTTAAAACTGTGTGTGTATCTTTGGTATTCTACAATTAGCCCAACATTTTTTATGCATCTGTCAGATTTAGCTTGAGTAATTTTGAAAACTCACTAAGTTTTGTTTTGTTTTGGAAGTAATAATAGTTATTAACATTTTAACACCATATTGTCATTTTAACAGGAATCTGAGAGAATTCTGTGAACAAAGCAAAAATTAGGGTGATGGTAAGGAGGCATTTCAACCTGGAAGGCTTGGAGTTCATTACAATAAAACGGCAAAATACAGTAGAAAGAACATGCAAAAGCTGAGCTTTAACTCTGTTGCTTAAAGCTGCAAAAGATGAAAGATAAGGTTTGAATCTTCACAGCTCTGTGCTATGCTAGCTGCAGAATAGCACAGAGCAAGTGGGAGGAAGGATGAGCAGCACCACATGAGATTGTGATTGACAGCACTGAAACTCTCCTGCCTCTGACTGGTTGTTTCTAGAGAACCATGGGAGAAAGTAGAGGAAATAGATTTGTTAGAAAAATTATGTTTGTTATCATTCTTACATTTGTAATTTTACTAGTTTTGCTATTTAGAAGTTTAGTGTTCAAATTTGTTGAAGCTGTGGAGACAATTAAATCTTCCTTAATCAAGCATGTGTTTACAGATGGTGACTTAGATCTTCCTGGGATAGTCCTGAGCTGTAAAACATGTCTATGTGTTAATTGAGTATCTGTCTCTCCCTCTGTCTGTTTGAATCCACATCCTAATCTGTCTGAATTTACATCCTACTGTGAAGGTAGGATGTGGGTTTCACCCCCCCATTCCTGTTCACACCTTATCGTCGCTGCTAATAAAAGAGACAAACAAACTGAAGGGGGCAGAACACATGGTGAGCGGCTTGGAGGAGCAGTTCACTGTGTCTTCTCCTTCTGCAAAAGTTTTTAAACATTCATATACGTTGTCTGTGGTTCTCTTTTTTATTGTAGGTTTAAGAAAATACCTAACAAGATTTTTCACAGATTACCTCTCATACCATAATGTCACAACATCATGACAGTTTTAAACAATATGTGAAAACAAATATTTATAAAAAAGTTGCAGCTTTAATTTCACTCAGGAGACAACGGGTCAGGAGGGACGTGGGTTAGAGCTGCTGCTGACCGACTCACCTGTTAAGTGGTAAAAGGTACAGGAACAAGTTAAATATATGAATATGTTGGTCATTTATTTCCTTAATTCATTAGAAGCCAGTGAAAAGGAGGCAAACAGTAGTTTGTAGCTAAGCTAATTATGCTAAATGGTTGATAATCTCACAGTCTTCTCACCTCTCATGGAGAAAAACTGGGTTATAAATTAACACTCTTATCTTTTTCTCTCCCTCCCTGTATTTTATTTTTGAAAACCTGATTTTATAACTTTTCCAAGAAGGAACGAACCATTTCGTGCAGATCCAGGGGGGGGTTAGGGCAAAAACGGATGTTTGTTTTTTAGTCTGGGTGGAGTAACATTACATTTTTACTGCTAAAAACAATCTTTTAAAATGCAATATGATTAATTTTGTATTTGACAGGATCCCGATTTTATTAAAATTTATTTATTTCTATGAACAAGATGCAAATAATGAAATTGTGGAGGTCCCTCAGCTGGTCAGGGCCCCTAAAATTATCATCACTTTTCACCCGTTTACCGCAGTACTTGACCGAATAGCATAACATTGTCTTACTTTCAGCCCTGGAGCTTCATGACTCAGACCTACAACCCACAAAACCTATCATTAATAAAATAATGTAACTATAATGTTACCTATTACGTCTACAATAACACGATGTTATTCAAAGTCTCGTAATTACGCAGATAACCGTAAAATATGACGGAGTGAGCGTTCTTACGACCAAACTATCTTTGACGTGCTTTTCTGCAGTAACCTTGACAACAGTTGTTTATTCAGGAGAAAGTAAGCGGGTCGTGAACATTGAACGTAGTATTTTATACGATTTGAAGCTTGGAAAAAGTTCGTCTTTGTAAGTATTTCTGTTTTAGAAAGACTCAGAAATACGCGCGGCTGTTGTGTTTTCTTTGATCCAATTATTAGTACTTAATATTTCATTGTATTTAAATGCGTATCGGCTGTTAATGTCTATTTTCTTCCGTTACATTTCGGTTATAAGAACGTTCTCAGTGTAGAATTGAGATGAACACACTGGACAGTTGTGCATTTTTTCCTTCTGTTGTATTTCGGTTATAAAAATGTTCCGTTGTATTTAGGCTACACAAAGGAAGCAGCAGCAGCAGCTTATCGTAGCTCCACATTTTCCCGCCTCTGCAGGGTCTGTGGTTTACAACATTTATCACAATTTCTCCGCTATTCTAACCGACTGTTGTGTTTTCAGTTAAACTTCAGGTTTTTTGGTGATTCTTGGAGATATTTTCAACTTAGAAACGTCGCAAGAATCTAAGTTCCGGACGGAGAGATCGACGCAACCAGAAAATGGGTTCATCTCTGACTTTGTCTCTGTTCCTGCTGTCTGTGGTCTTCTGGCAGTTTGTCGCTGCTGCTGTAGGTGAGTCAGCTGTTACCATAGTAACGCTCGGGCCCGTTGTCGCCAACGTCACCTGGGGCCGCCATCTTGGACCTGTTGGTCTGTTTGGCAGGCGCAAGCCGTTTAAACGTAAATTCGGGGCCGCCATCTTGGACCGGTCGGTCTGTTTGGCACGCGCAAGCCGTTTAAACGTAAATTCGGCTGTCGCCATCTTGGACCGGTCGGTCTGTTTGACAGGCGAAAGCCGTTTAAACGTAAATTCGGGGGCCGCCATCTTGGACCGGTCGGTCTGTTTGACAGGCGAAAGCCGTTTAAAAGTAAATTCGGGGGCCGCCATCTTGGACCGGTCGGTCGGTTTGGCAGGCGCAAGCCGTTTAAAGGTAAATTCGGGGGCCGCCATCTTGGACCGGTCGGTCGGTTTGTTTGGCAGGCGCAAGCCGTTTAAACGTAAATTCGGCTGCCGCCATCTTGGACCGGTCGGTCTGTTTGGCACGCGCAAGCCGTTTAAACGTAAATTCGGCTGTCGCCATCTTGGACCGGTCGGTCTGTTTGACAGGCGAAAGCCGTTTAAACGTAAATTCGGGGGCCGCCATCTTGGACCGGTCGGTCTGTTTGACAGGCGAAAGCCGTTTAAAAGTAAATTCGGGGGCCGCCATCTTGGACCGGTCGGTCTGTTTGACAGGCGAAAGCCGTTTAAAAGTAAATTCGGGGGCCGCCATCTTGGACCGGTCGGTCGGTTTGGCAGGCGCAAGCCGTTTAAAGGTAAATTCGGGGGCCGCCATCTTGGACCGGTCGGTCGGTTTGGCAGGCGCAAGCCGTTTTAAAGTAAATTCGGGTGTCGCCATCTTGGACCGGTCGGTCGGTTTGGCAGGCGCAAGCCGTTTAAAGTAAATTCGGGGGCCGCCATCTTGGACCGCTCGGATCGGTATTTGGCAGGCTAGCAAGCCGTTTTAAAGTAAATTCGGGGGCCGCCATCTTGGACCGGTCGGTCGGTTTGGCAGGCGCAAGCCGTTTTAAATGTAAATTCGGTTTCGTCTGACTGTCCGTAATCGCGTTCCAGATTTCTAAAAATGCATTTTGACTAAATAAACTACATTTTGACTATCCGGAATGGTAATTTGAGATATATCTATTTACATTCTGACTAGTAAGAATAACAATTCAAGATATTTGAAATGACATCATTTGACGGGACACATATCCGTAATTTAAGAAATCTTCAACACAATTATGACTAGTGAAAATTTACAATTTTTGACGTCTGAATCAAGAATGACGTCGAAGCCCCTTTGAGGTGTCCAGTCAGAATTTTGTGTTTCCTGCACACAACTGTCAGTAAATGCCACAAATTAGAAAGAGCTGTTGGAAATGCTGAGATAGCAACACTTCATAAACTATGATACTGCTTCTGATATCTTAACATAACTTCCTGTTCGTTCATTTCTGACGAACCGGAAGTGAACCCCAGCCTTAATGCGCCACTTTCATTTTCAAACGTCTGTTTTTCGTTTTCTCTATTTTTCTTTGTTTTACTAATCTTTCAAATTGCTACGTCATTTCGACTAGTCAGAGTGTAATTAGTGATATTTCAAATAGTCATTTTGTCTAGTTGAAATATAATTAGAGATATCTTAAATCTCTAAAACGTCTAGTCACAAAACAGTTTGAGAAATCTGGGATGTAAGGGCGGTAAAACTGAATTTATGTTAAAACGGTGTCAGCGCATTAAAAATAACTGGCTAAGCAGCAAACAGATTTTTACTCCTTTTTACTGGAAACCTTATTCAGAGCTACATGTACAGGATATTTTTAAGTATTTTTGAATTGGATTGACACATAGTTCAGCATATTTCAATATTAGTGGAGAAAATATGAGCCTATTTTAGCTCATACATGAGTATCTATGTGTAATGTTTATATGCATATACACGATCCATATATATAGATCTATAGATTATTTTTCATGTTTTCCATTCGAGCAGTTCTAGTGATTCAGATACCAGTTTGTACAGACGAGTATTTGTTAAGGAAGCAGAAAACATGAAAATCTGAGCCGATGTTGATACCAATTTTAATACTGATGTTATGGCAGCCATTACCAATACTTTACTAGATCAAACTTTTTAACTGAGTACTTGATTAATAAAATAACAGTTTGTAACAGCCACACCACCAACATGTCATTGGTGCTATTTGTTATGATATCAGGCCAGTTTCAGAAAGTTCATCAATAATTAATGCTTCGAGCTCTGACCTCTGACCTCTGACCTGCAGCTCCGGTCACAGTCAAAGCTAAAGTTGGAGCCGACGTCACTCTGCCATGTAAAACCGATGGGACCAAAGTTGTTGTCCAGGTAGAGTGGGTGAGGTCCGGCCAGAGCACGGCGCCGGTTCTGCTCTTCAAGGAAAAGAAGGTGGATGCGAATCAGCTGGCCGCCTACAAGGACCGCGTGTCTCTGGTCAACCCAGAGAAAGGAGACCTGTCCCTGCTGCTGAAGAAGGTGGTGGACAAAGACGCCGGGAAGTATGAGTGCAGAGTGGAGCTGGGAGCCGACGGCGGGCGGCGAAAGACGGTGCGGCGAAAGACGGCGCGGCGAAAGACGGCGCGGCGAAAGACGGCGCGGCGAAAGACGGCGGCGGCGCGGTGGCAGTCAGCTCCACGGCCTTGCCGGGAACGACCGTCGCCAGGAAACGCTCCGTTCTGAAAAGTGAACCGATCAGCATCGTGGAGCTGACAGTGGAAGGTCAGTCTGTGTCTGTCTCAGATCCAGGGTCAGGGTGGACAGTAGGTCCTCTGGCAGAACCTTCAGACAGGAGGAGCAGCTTCTGCTGTCAGAGACGGTCACTGTGGCGCCGTCACTTTAAATCTGGAACGGACTCCATCAGGTCGTTAGTCACTTTTCCATTTCATGCTGATTCTGAGCTGTTGGTGCTTTGCTACAGCAGCGGTTCAATAACGCGTCCATCTCAGCATCAGGTGACAAACTGAACGTCGCCATGACGCTGAGACCAGCACATCCTCCTCTGATTGGCTTAAAACGTTCATAACTTTATTAAACAACAACAAATCAACAAAATGTTTTCAAATTAGTGACCCAAAATCACATGTAAAATAGAATATCTTCAGATATTCTATTCTCATCCAGTGCTGCAGTATTTTTATGATATTCAGAACAGACAGGTTGCTGCTGTACCTGATGGGAGCTGATTTTGTGTCTGGACATCGTTCCTGTGGATGAAATGTGTGACAGACCTGGACAGGAAGCTGAGGAC
This sequence comes from Poecilia picta, assembly GCA_033032245.1. Lineage (NCBI taxonomy): Eukaryota > Metazoa > Chordata > Actinopteri > Cyprinodontiformes > Poeciliidae > Poecilia > Poecilia picta. The sequence continues at coordinate 26,935,102 of CM065370.1, read as the reverse complement.
GGAGCAGGAAGTCTCTGTTTCAGAGCCCAGTCTGTCCTCTGCTTCCGTCACATCAACGTTTCCTCACCTGTCCTCTCTGCTGGCTCCCCTCAGGGGCAGCCCAGACCGCCAAGCCCGGCCAGCCCACCCCGGCCAGCCACGGAGGAGCCGGCCGGAGACCCAGCGAGGTCCTGCCCACGGTCCTGCTGGGCCTGCTGGGCCTGCTGGGCCTGATCGCTGGGCTGCAGTGAGCAGCCCACTATAGCCGCTGGTTGATGCTGCAGCTTCGTCCTGCAGGCGGCACTGAGGTTCTGAAATATTAAACGTTAAATTTAATCTCACAGCAGATTGTTGTCCGTCTCCAGGTTCTCTGAGTTTACACATTTAAAAGTGTTGATCATAACATCCGTTTGGATTAATCCCATGAGTCAAATGTTTTAGTGATGTTTACCGTTTTATAAATAATTGCAATTTGTAAATTGTAGTTAGTTTCAATGAAATTTCAGGAATCTTGGCTCCTGAGAAAACATCAGATCCCCATATGCAGCTTCTGTTTCAATGTTTTGAGTCTATCTGACCCATAAAAAGCGTCACAATTTTAAAGGCTTCATCTGCCTTGATTTCTTTGGTCCAATACTGATAATTAGCACAATATTTACTGCTCATGAATTTATCATCCACATCCAGGATGTCAGCAGGTTGTTTAAATTTCTTCTATTAGTTTTAGATACTGAAATGTCTCCAGGAGCAAAAGTCTAAAGCAACGTGGAAAATACACGTAAAGCAATCCAGACTTCTAAAACTGTTATGTAGCTGCATTTTATTCAAGCTACAGTTTAACTTGAATAGAAATATGTTTACTCCATATTTAAGATGTCACTGTATTGTAGCCGTTTGCTATGAGACAGATAATCTGTGGAAACTCCTCCAGAGATTGATTGTGACTTACTGCAGCTTTAATTTCACTCAGGAGAGACGTGGATTAGAGCTGCTGCTGACCGACTCCTCTGTTAAGTGGTGAAAGTTACAAGTTAAATATATGAATATGTTGGTAATTTTTTTCCTTAGTTCATTAAATGCTAGTGAAAAGGAGGCAAACAGTAGTTTGTAGCTAAGCTAATTATGCTAAATGGTTGATAATCTCACTGTTACGACTGGCTCAGGGTCGTAACAGAAACGTGAAACCAGGCCGAGGTTAAAGTGCAAACAAATACATGTTTATTAACAAAAACAATGAATTGTGGACATCAGTATCTGGTGAGATGTAAAGGCTTGGATGTGTTGCATGAGTGCATATGGAAGTGCTGAGGTGCCAAAACAAAGACAAAGTCAAAACTGCAACAGGAGAGAAACTGGGGCCTGGTAACCAAACATGGCAGCGGCAGAGTGGACACTGAGGACCTCAGTGAAGACGGAGACAGTCAGGTTACAGGTCTCTGCTCCAATCACCAGATCAAGGACACCTGCACAAAGACGGACAACAAACACCTGCAAACCTGCCAGGCCCAGGGCCGTGACACTCAGTCTACTCAGCTCTCAGAGAAAAACTGGGTTAGAAAGTAACACTTGTCTTTTTCTATATATTATATTTTATCACTTTTCTGAGCAGCACAGTATCAGCCACAGCCGCTCATGTTTCCTACTGTCTGCTGCTACCAGCGTCACTCTGAACGAACCATTTAGCCCAGATAGGAGCAAATATGGATCAGTGTTTTATGACCTGGGGACATTACATTGTTACTGCTAAAACCTGTCTTTGAAAATACAATATGATTCATTTTGTAATTGACAGGGCCCTGACATTTTTTTATTTCTATGAACAAAAATAAATCATTAAGTTGTGGAGGGCCCCCTGCTGGTCAGGGGCCCTAGAGTCGTCATCACTGCCCCCCCCAGGCCCTCCGTTGGACTGAGGGTCTCTGCTGGAAGCCAGAGACAAACAGGGAGATTTTATTTATGTGGCCATAGCAGGAAAGACGTTTTGTTTCTGTGACGGTTGAGTTCATGATCAGTGGCAGACCAGGATTCATGGGTCACTGGTTGTCGTCTCTCACTCTGGTTTCTGGTTGTCTCCGTGTTTCAGACGGAAAAGGCTACGCTACAAAAACAAACGTGGAGCTGAACATCAGCTCATGTCTACGGAAGAGGATTAGGGCCACCAAAAAATAAAATATCTGGATTAAATCTGCAAACTGGTTTGATTTTATAGGAAACGTTTGGTTCCTTGAACAGCTTTTGCAGTTCATGTTTGAAAATGAAGGTCCAGCAAACCTTAAATACATATTAACACAAACTTTGAGTGGATAATTACAAATCCTAAAGTCTAATGTTTGTGTTTTGTTGTCTACTTTTATCTAGACACTTTAACTTAAATCAGGTTTTATTCTGGTTCTGATTCTGCTGGTCGGTGAATAAGTTTCAGGGGGGAGGAACGAGATGAAGAGTGAATTTTACAAGTTATGACCCTGAAACGAGTTAACATTGGATTCGCAGACCCGAGCAGATCATCGGGTCAGAGAACCTCTGAATCCAGACGAGCATTTAAAAGTTTCGTTTCAACCCAGATTAACTGGATCATTTTAAAGTTCCAGTTTTAACTGAATCATTTTAAAGTTTCAGTTTCAACCCAGATAACTGGATCATTTTAAAGTTTCAGTTTTAACTGAATCATTTTAAAGTTTTAACGCAGATGAACTGAATCATTTTAAAGTTTCAGTTTAAACTGAATCATTTTAAAGTTCCAGTTTTAGCCCGTAAACTGAATCATTTTAAAGTTTCAGTTTATAAACTGAATCATTTTAAAGTTTTAACGCAGATGAACTGAATCATTTTAAAGTTTTAGTTTTAACTGAATCATTTTAAAGTTTTAACGCAGATGAACTGAATCATTTTAAAGTTTTAGTTTTAACTGAATCATTTTAAAGTTTTACGCAGATGAACTGAATCATTTTAAAGTTTTAGTTTTAACTGAATAATTTTAAAGTTTTACCAGATGAACTGAATCATTTTAAAGTTTCAGTTTAAACTGAATCATTTTAAAGTTCCAGTTTTAACTGAATCATTTTAAAGTTTCGTTTTAGCCCAGATAAACTGAATCATTTTAAAGTTTCAGTTTAACTGAATCGTTTTAAAGTTTCTCCTCAGATGAACTGAATCATTTTAAAGTTTCTCCTCAGATTAACTGAATCGTTTTAGTTTCTCCTCAATGAACTGAATCATTTAAAGTTTCAGTTTAACTGAATCATTTTAAAGTTTCTCCTCAGATGAACTGAATCGTTTTAAAGTTTCTCCTCAGATGAACTGAATCGTTTTAAAGTTTCTCCTCAGATGAACTGAATCGTTTTAAAGTTTCTCCTCAGATGAACTGAATCATTTTAAAGTTTCTCCTCAGATGAACTGAATCGTTTTAAAGTTTCTCCTCAGATGAACTGAATCGTTTTACAGTTTCTCCTCAGATGAACTGAATCGTTTTAAAGTTTCTCCTCAGATGAACTGAATCGTTTTAAAGTTTCTCCTCAGATGAACTGAATCGTTTTACAGTTTCTCCTCAGATGAACTGAATCGTTTTACAGTTTCTCCTCAGATGAACTGAATCATTTTAAAGTTTCTCCTCAGATGAACTGAATCGTTTTAACAGTTTCTCCTCAGATGAACTGAATCGTTTTACAGTTTCTCCTCAGATGAACTGAATCGTTTTACAGTTTCTCCTCAGATGAACTGAATCGTCTCGGTTCCTCAGACGTTCTGTTCGGACCCGGAGACGTCGTCGGCTCTGCGTCCTCCAGAATGTCCCCTCTGGGTCCACAGGGCGTTGTCAAGGCAACAGCATGTAAACACAATTTAAATAAAAACACTAGTCGTGGTTTCCAGAATAACTTAAAAAGATTCAGTTCAAATCTTTACTGACCAGAGTCAATAAATTCAATGGTGTAAAATTTCAAGTTACAGGTTGTCCTATAATTTTGAACTAATTTAAAGTGTGATTTTAATTATTTTTAAAATAAAACAATTTTATCACTTTTCTGATGAGTCATTGCCATTATTTTACACTTTGTTCCAGATTTATAAATAGATTGTTTTTGTTATAGCTTGTACAATAAATTCAATTTGTCTTTATTTTCTTATATTTTCCTTTTTAGTAATCATATTTAAATCAGTATCTATTAATGTCACATTTTAATAAACACCCATGTATTCACCATAAACATGTTTTAAGAAAATAAATTCACTTTATTGCCGTTTCTGGCTGAAACCAGTAAGGTGGAGAAGATCTGAGAGGAAAAACTTTCAAACGGTTCATAAATCACACAACAGCTCAACACACTGAAGATCCGCTGCTGTCAGTTATGACACATCATTTAAAAACTGATTCCCAACTTGTTTTATTGTGTTTTTATTTAAAAGAAGTGGGAATGTTAAGGCCTGATCTGCTACATTTACAACAGCAATAAAACACCAGAAACGATCCGATGTTCGACTCTCAGGTTTAAATTTCATCATTTAAAAAGTCTTGGACTTTCATCTTCTGGTTTCCTGTCTGCTGAGCCCAGAACAACCGGATCAGTTTCAGGTTTTAAATTAGAAGAAGACATTTTAATAAATGTGTTTCTGTGTTTATTTAGAAGGAAAACAAAAAGACTGATTCAGGTTTGGCTGAATTTCCTCAGTTCATCTTTAGACAGTGAATTTATTAGACAGATAAATGACTTTTGGTCATCGATCATCTGAGGCTGTGAAATGAACCTGAGGTCAAACTTTATATGAAGGGGTGAATAAGACCAACATGACACTGTCATGAACAAGACAGAACATCTTTATGAATGTTTATGACAGTCGTCATGAAGTGTCATTCAGTAAATAATGACACTTTTAATGCAAAGTTGCTCTAAATGTTGCATTAAAAATGCCAACTTTGCATTATTTGTAAATTATAATTTAATGCAAAGTTGGGATTTTTAATGGACTTTTACTGCAACTTTTAGAGCAACTTTGCATTAAAAGAGTCATTATTTACTGAATGACACTTCCTGACATCTGTCATAAACATTCATAAAGACTTTGTTTCTAACAGTGTCTTTTAGTCTTATTCACCCCTTCAAATAAAGTGTTACCTCAACCTGATATTAAAATCTGCTGCCTCAGGTTGTAATTAACTATTTTCTCATCAAAGTTTGTTTCTTTATTGGTTTTAATGTAACAAAAACATGTTTTTCTTTGATTTAACACATATATTGTGAAGTGTCCTCATGCTGCAGAACCATTTCGGAGCTGCTGAGCCGCAGGAACCTGCAGGTCTGCTGTCGTCTGCAGTTCGCCTGTCTGCTGCTTGGCCAGCAGGGGGCGCCTCCTTCTAAAGCCCCTCCAGACCCAACGTCTCTGCTTCTGTCTTCTTCTTCTTCTTCCACCTGGCAGGTACGGAGCATCAGTTCGGTTCCTGGGGGACGCTGCCGAGTCCGTCCGGCCTGCCCGTCCCTCGTTGCTTCCTTCTCCCTCTAAGAGGTTTCCTCATATTTATGACGCCGTCAGGATCTAGAGCTGAAATGACCAGAGAGCCGATAGAACTGGTTTAATACTGAAGTCCATCAGAGTCTCCATGTTGAGCCTCGGGACCTGAGATCGTTTACGTTTGTGGAACAAAACCATATTGGAGGATTTTCTTCCTGTTTGCTCGACTCGACCTGCTCAGGCTGAACCAGGACCAGGCCTGTTAAAACTCAGTCATTTATCTTTTTAAAGAACAAATCTGCTTACAGAGACTTCATGATTCGTTTTATTTACTGTTTCTGCTGTTTTGCTTGTGAACTTTGGATATTTAAAATGTTTTCCAGTTTTAAATATCCATTAGAATTTAAAGTTTATTGGTCTCTGAGAATGTATATCATCACTAGGGCTGTATAATAATATCGATATCGTGATATATATCGATATTTTCTTTCCTAGAAAAAAAATCGATATTCATCTTAAGTATCGTAACGTCCAACTGTCACCTTGTTCACTCACTGCTGGCTTCACCAGGTCATCAGGCTTAGAGTGATTCCTTCAGATGTTCAGGTTAAAAAGGTATCAAACTATTCAGAGCAGGAACTTGGTTCACTTTATTTACTTTACTAATGCATGAAGCTACAGTTTGGACTGTTTCACCTAAAAGAAACATGTTTTCTCTCCACTTCTTTGGTTCATTTTGTCCAGCTGTCCACTTTAAGTCTGTGTCCAACCAGAACCAGGTATTGTGTAGTTGGAGCTTTTAATCAGTTTTCAGTTAAATTAGTTCAGTCCAACTTTATAACAGTCACAAAATGTCACCAAAATCTCTCTGTCCCTCTGAAACCTTTCAGAAAATCACAAAAGTGTATCAAATTGTATCGTTTACTGAATATCGCAATATATATCGTATCGTTAGATTATTGCATCACTACAGCCGTAATCATCACCGTTATGTGACTTGAAAGTGGTCCAGAACCAGAACCCACCTGTTTGTTCAGTCCTGCAGCTGGTAGGTTCCGGTCCAGAACCAGAACCGCTCCCAGCACCGACGCCGTCAGTCCTTCTGCAGCAGGCCGGTCCGTTTCTCCAGCAGCCAATAAGCTGCGATCCTGCTGGCGTAGATCACATAAGACCAGGACAGAACCACCAGACCCAGCAGGACCTGCAGGACAGAGACGGGTCAGGAGGGTCCAGACACCTGAGGCGTGTTTGATCCAGACTGTAACAGGATTTTAGCCCAGATCAGGTGTGATGTCAGCAGTTTTCACTCATCTTACAAGTTTCTGTTCCGAACCAGGTTTTACTCAATCACGTGTAATTAATGTTCTACAAACGATCCATTGTTTTTCTTCATGTTTATGAGTAAAATAATGTGCATTTGCTTCTTCTAGAGAGCATAGAGTATAAATACTGCACACCAGGGGTCCCCAAACCTTTTCCTGAGGGCCACATAACGTTTCCCTTCTCTGCTGGGGGTCAGAGTCAGTTTGTAACAGAAAAAGTGACGATTGCAGGAGAGACTAAATGTAAAAATATATTGTTTTCCGGAAAACACAATCAAATAATATCCCTTCGAAATAAGATACAAAAGCGCCACAAAAGCGAACATTTTACTTTCGTGAAAACGGAGCCCTGAGTGTTTCTCTGCAACCAGACGGTTCCATCTGGGACTGATGAGACAATCACACCTGAAGTGTTGCTGATATCCACAGCCTCTTGGTCTCTACGTGGTGAAGCAGCTTCAAGCTTCATTGCCTCATTATCAGCCGGTCGCTGCATGTTACGCAGAGCGGCTTGTAATGTGAGACTCACTACCGGTCCGGGATAAATCCATCCTCCTGTCTCTCTGGACCTTTTCCCCTTTGAAAAGAAACTTTCCTAAGACATCTGATCTGTTTCTGACTCATTTTGCTGCTTGTGGCTCAATGTTGGCGCCAAGTAACCGAGATAATCCAATGATTCACTTCCTGCTAAAGAGCCCCCCCTAGTGGTTGAAGAAAAATCCGCATATAAACGGCTTATAGTCCGGAAAACACGGTAAATGAAAAAAAACTCTGAATGCTCTCTGGTATTGTTCAGGGGGCCGGATCCGGCCCGCGGGCCGTAGTTTGGGGACCACTGCTGTAGACTATAAATTAAAGATGATCAAGGTGGAGAAAAACAGCGGAAACAGCGGCGCTACAACGCAAATGAACATAGAAACAAGAATTAATCAGCACATCCATATTCTCAGAGGAAAGTCCTCTCCCTCTGCGTGCGGATTTATTGATATTTCCTTTTTAAATCTGAAATACTCCGCTGCGTTTCCCGCTAACCACGGGAAACCTTCAGCTCTGACGCAAACTGAAAGCAGGCGGAGGAGTTTCACCGCAGAGTGAATCCTGTCCGCGGTCCTCCGGCTCACAGCCGCCATGTTCCTCCGGGTCTCTTCACGCTCCCGCTTCTTCTTCTTCGGCTGAGTGCAAACACCGTTTCAGCCGCCACGGCGCCATCTTGTGTCGATCAGGGTGAACTGTACGTTAGATTATTGTTTAAACAGCAGCTTTAGCTTCTTAAATTAAATATTTTCTCTATGACATTCTTCTTATTATTATTATTGTTGTTGTTTTACATTAAAACATTGACGGTTACAGTGGCTTTAAATGCGGAAACTGCCTTTTTGGCGCAGTTACAGAAGAGCACGTCCGTTTCTATGGTAACCAAAGGACGAGTCCAAAGAAGATGTCTCACTTCGAGCTAGATTTACTTGAAGATTCTAATAAAACTGACCGACTAATTACCATAAAGAATTCAAAATACAAACTATTGTGGTGCAGAGTGAGTACAAGAAACCTAAAATATTTATTAAACTTATTGTGCAACATATTGTTGTTGCAACAAATTGTGCGACAAAATAATGGCACCATTAGGTCAAGTGAGAGCTTTTTCGATGTCATATCGTCTCCAAAACCTTATTAGGAAAGAACAAATAAACATAAAATACCATGGAGAGTTATGCAGCACTAAAAAAGTAAAAGAATTACATAAAATATTATGTATAAGATTAATCTATTTCTTGTATTAGTGAGCTCTCCTCACACTTTGACGATCTTCGGCTCAAGGGAAGGAGCGGACGTCGGTTGGTTTCCCATCATGCCCCGCTGCTTGGGTTGTAGCTTGAGTTAGGACAACAGCGACCCAGACAGAGCCTGATGTTTTGGTTCCGGACTGTGCTCAGGTTCTGAACGGATCTGGATCTCGGACTTTGGAGCTGAGGACGCCGGTTCCTCTCTGCTGCCTGTGAATGCCGCTACCGGCGCGGAGAAGAAGGAAGAAAGGCCCGGATGAGGCGGAGCGGGCTACGAGCTTTACAGCTGAGGTGTGTGGAGCTAACAGAGTTAGCATGGTAACAGAGAGTCAGTGGAGCTAACAGAGTTAGCATGGTAACAGTGTCAGTGGAGCTAACAGCGTTAGCATGGTAACAGAGTGTCAGTGGAGCTAACAGAGTTAGCATGGTAACAGAGCTTTACAGCTGAGGTCTGTGGAGCTAACAGAGTTAGCAAGGTAACAGAGAGTCAGTGGAGCTAACAGAGTTAGCATGGTAACAGTGTCAGTGGAGCTAACAGCGTTAGCATGGTAACAGAGTGTCAGTGGAGCTAACAGAGTTAGCATGGTAACAGAGCTTTACAGCTGAGGTCTGTGGAGCTAACAGAGTTAGCAAGGTAACAGAGAGTCAGTGGAGCTAACAGAGTTAGCATAGTAACAGAGTGTTAGCTGAGGTCTGTGGAGCTAACAGAGTTAGCATGGTAACAGAGCTTACAGCTGAGGTCTGTGGAGCTAACAGAGTTAGCAAGGTAACAGAGAGTCAGTGGAGCTAACAGAGTTAGCATAGTAACAGAGTGTTAGCTGAGGTCTGTGGAGCTAACAGAGTTAGCATGGTAACAGAGTGTCAGTGGAGCTAACAGAGTTAGCATGGTAACAGTGTCAGTGGAGCTAACAGAGTTAGCATGGTAACAGAGTGTTAGCTGAGGTCTGTGGAGCTAACAGAGTTAGCATTTTAACAGAGTTTCAGTGTGGAGCTAACAGAGTTAGCATGGTAACAGAGTGTCAGTGGAGCTAACAGAGTTAGCATGGTAACAGAGTGTCAGTGGAGCTAACAGAGTTAGCATGGTAACAGTGTCAGTGGAGCTAACAGAGTTAGCATGGTAACAGAGTGTCAGTGGAGCTAACAGAGTTAGCATGGTAACAGAGCTTTACAGCTGAGGTCTGTGGAGCTAACAGAGTTAGCAAGGTAACAGAGAGTCAGTGGAGCTAACAGAGTTAGCATAGTAACAGAGTGTTAGCTGAGGTCTGTGGAGCTAACAGAGTTAGCATGGTAACAGAGTGTCAGTGGAGCTAACAGAGTTAGCATGGTAACAGAGTGTTAGCTGAGGTCTGTGGAGCTAACAGAGTTAGCATGGTAACAGAGTGTCAGTGGAGCTAACAGAGTTAGCATGGTAACAGAGTATTAGCTGAGGTCTGTGGAGCTAACAGAGTTAGCATTTTAACAGAGTTTCAGTGTGGAGCTAACAGAGTTAGCATGGTAACAGAGTGTCAGTGGAGCTAACAGAGTTAGCATTTTAACAGAGTGTCAGGAAAACAGGGAATAAAATTATGGTTTCATGTAATGACGACTCTGATTTGAGTTATATGTACCAGTAGATCTTAACTTTAATTAGTCTAAAAATAGTGACTGTGTCTTTAAAAATGTACAGGCTAACTTGACTGTAGCTCGTTAGCTTTAGGCTAACAGTTGGTTCAGTTTATGTTTAATATTTATAACGATCTCGAATCTGAGAGATTCTGACTTACCTGGGAGTGTTTGTGTGATTGTGTGTAGAGAAGAATCTGTGGTTCTGTTCTGGTTCGTGCAAACAGAATATTACACACACACACACACACACACACACACACACACGAAACCGTACATACCTGTAAACCTTTATAAAATGTAAAGTATAAGTTAAAACTAGGGATTCACTGATGTGAAAGTTTGGGCCGATATTGATATCCAATAATAATATAGCCGTAAACGTTGATAACTGATATTTTATATATATTTCACGACAGGTGACCTCTTGGTGTCACTTCACCCCCCCACAGTCCTGAGCTGCTTGACGCTCACATGACCTCCAGAAAAAGATGGAAATGAACATCGGTTGTTAATATCGGCCCAGTTTTATGTGTCATGTTAACAGTGGACTAAAACCGGCCGATGCTGATGTTGATGCCAATATAGAGCCGCAGCAGAGCGACGATATGTCGCTGTAGGTCAGAGGTTCTTGACCTTTTATGAGGTACCGAACCCCCCAGCTTCACATGCGCCTTCACTGAAGCCCTCTAATCCCCCCGACACACAAAATACTTTACGGTATTTTGATTTAGTAATGCAATTATATAGTTGTGTTACCACCTCCACACCACTAGAGGCAGCACCAACTCCGAGAAGATGAGACTAAGCAGCAGATTTAGAAGAACAGGAAGATACAGAGTTTGGTAAAAACTGTGAGCTTTGCTGAAGTAAATAAAGACAAAAGTTCAAATCCCTGCTGAGAGTGAAGCTCCTCCAATCAGGTTCCTCCTCAGCTCTGATTGGCTCAGCAATGTAACGCGATCCTCTGATTGGCTCAGCAATGTAACCTGATCCTCTGATTGGCTCAGCAGTGTAACGCGATCCTCTGATTGGCTCAGCAATGTAACTGATCCTCTGATTGGCTCAGCAATGTAACCTGATCCTCTGATTGGCTCAGCAATGTAACCTGATCCTCTGATTGGCTCAGCAGTGTAACGCGATCCTCTGATTGGCTCAGCAATGTAACGTGATCCTCTGATTGGCTCAGCAATGTAACTGATCCTCTGATGCTCAGCAATGTACCTGATCCATCTGATTGGCTCAGCAGTGTAACGTGATTCCTCTGATTGGCTCAGCAATGTAACGTGATCCTCTGCAGTAGTGATGTCATAGCTGGGGTCATGAGACTTTACACCCGTGAGTCTTTACCTCAGAGGCTCCGCCGAACCCCTGATGTTGGAACGAACCGGGTTAAGAACCACAGATCTAGATGATCCTATATGCAAATTCCCGATGTAAACGATAACGTTACCCGTTTCTCCATCATGGATCCATTAAAAACAGATAAATGCAGTTGAGGAGTTTCCCCGACGCTTCCTGACGCTGTTCCCCCGTGTCTCCAGGTGATGGCGCCGACGCGGATGAAGCTGCGCCGGCGGGACGCGGCTCCGCCGGCGGCGTCTCCAGCAGGAGGCGCCGCGCCGGAGGCCGACGCAGACAGAAGCAGAGAGAGTCGGCGGAGTAGCAGGAGGAAGAACGGCAGCAAGGCCTCCGCCGTCCCGCCCGCCGCCGCCGCCTCGTCCCCGCCCTCCACCTCGTCCGGCGCCGCGCGGCCCGCCGTGGCGGCCGAGGCGTCGCCCGACTCCAAGTGTCCCATCTGCCTGGACCGCTTCAACAACCTGGCGTACCTGGACCACTGCCTGCACCGCTTCTGCTTCCCCTGCATCCAGGAATGGTCGCACAACAAGGCGGAGTGTCCGCTCTGCAAGCAGCCCTTCGCCTCCATCTTGCACTCGGTGCGCGCCGAGGACGACTTCAAGGAGTACACGCTGCGGCCGCCGCCGCCGCGCGCCGCCAACCAGCTCACCGCCAGCACCTTCCTCACCACCGTGGCCGCCATGACGGCGGGCGGCGCGCAGCACCACCTCCGGCTGATGCTGCGGCGACACCTGGTGGCGGCCGACAGGGACGGCGGGCGGCGGCGGCGCGAGCGCAGGGCGGCGGACGGCGTCGGGCAGTGGGAGTTCTTCATGCACTCGCCGCCGCTGCCCGTCTCGCCGTACCACCTGGACGTGTCGGAGCTCATCATGGACAACATGCGGGTGGAGGAGGTCGCCGAGGAGATGATGCGGAGGGACGAGGAGCGCGGCGGCGGCGGCGGCAGCAGCACCAGGCGCTCGGCGAGGAGCCGGCGGGCCGGCGGGACGCCGCGCCGCCGCGCGCCTCGCGCCGCCTCATGTGCCGCCTGGCGGTGCGGCGGCGGCTGCAGCGGGAGGGCGGCGCCGTCCAGATGAGGGAGAGGGAGGTGGCGGCGTTCCGCAGGGCGCTCTACCGGAGCGGCATCCGGGTGCGGGGCGTCAGCGGCGACCCGGGCCGCCCGCGCAGCGTCACGGCGGACGCGTTTCGCCGGGGCTGCGGCCACCTGAACCGGCTGAGCGGCTGGCTGAGGCGCGAGCTGGCGGTGCTGCTCGGCCCGCAGGCGGCGCTCAGCGACGCGGCGCTGCGCACCGTCACGGCGCGCGTCCTGCGCAGCGGCCTGGAGGACGCCGCCGCCCTGGAGGACGACCTGCGGCCCTTCCTGTCCGCGCAAACGGAGCACTTTGTGCACGAGCTGCTGAGCTTCGCCCGCTCGTCGCTCAGCATGGAGACCTACGACCAGCTGGCCGTGTACGAGCCGCCCGCCGCCGCTGCCGCCGAGCTGGAGCCGCTCAGCAGCCCCTCCGACGGCAGCTCCGTCATCGCCATCTCCGAGGAGGAGGAGGGAGCGGCAGGAGCCGAGGCGGGAAGTCACGATGATGTCATTCAAACAGGAAGCAGCCTCAGCCTGTCCGGATGGGACGACGAGACGCCGGGACCGTCGTACACCTCGGCGGAGCCGCCGCCGCCGCCGGCCAATCCGGAGGAGGCGGCGCCGCGCGGCGAGGAGGACGAGTGTCTGATCGTCGGGTACAAGAAGCCGATCGCCGAGCGAACGCCAGAGCTGGTGCAGCTGTCCTCCGACAGCGAGGAAGACGAGGGAGAGAAGAAGAAGAAGGACGAGCAGGAAGTGGAAGTCGGCTCGACCGCAGCCGACAAGACTCCGCCCCCTCCCGCCCCTTCCCTACCCACAATCCCTCCTTCCACGTCAGGCGCCTTCAGGGCGGCGCAGCAGAAGGAGGCGGAGTCCCGGCGGCGCTCCGGTTCCTGGTCGGACAGCTCTGGGTGGAGCAGGAAGTCGGTCTGCTCCCTCAGCCCGGGACGCCGCCGCAGGGACAGGAAGCAGCAGGGCGACCGGCGGAGGAAGAAGAAGAAGAAGCAGCAGCAGCGCGGCCGGGACCGGAGCAGAGAGCCTCATGGGAAGAGCGGCACCTTCTGCAACCCCAACCGCTCCATCCTCCCCCCCATGATGTCCCGCTGCTCGCCGCCGCCCTTCGACTCCAGCGTCGACTCCGCCTCCTCCTCCTCGCCGCCGCCGAGCCCGCCGGACTCCGGCTGGGCGCTGCGCCTCAGCCAGGTGTCCCCCCTCACCTCCTCCGTCTCCTCCTCGCCCTCCCGCTGCCTCTCCCCGCTCTGCTCCTCCCCCGGAACGCCGCCCTCCCCACCCAGCTCCCCCAAGCGCCCGCATCACGCGGAGAAACCCGGCGGCAAGAGGAAGTACAAGAGCCGTCACCTGAACAGCAGCAGGGACGCGACATGGCGGCCGAGCCGCGGCCGGCGGCGCGACAGGGAGCGCAAGAAGAGGCTCCGCAGGGAGGCGGAGGGGCGGGACAGCAGCCTGAAGACAGGAAGCAGGTCAGAGACACTTCCTGTTGGAAGAAGATGGTCAGAAACACTTCCTGTTGGCACAGGAAGCAGGTCAGAGACACGTCCTGTTCACACAGGAAGCAGGTCAGAAACACTTCCTGTTGGCACAGGAAGCAGGTCAGAGACACTTCTTGTTCATACAGGAAGCAGGTCAGAGACACTTCCTGTTCATACAGGAAGCAGGTCAGAAACACTTCCTGTTCATACAGGAAGCAGGTCAGAAACACTTCCTGTTGGCACAGGAAGCAGGTCAGAGACACTTCCTGTTCATACAGGAAGCAGGTCAGAAACACTTCCTGTTGGCACAGGAAGCAGGTCAGAGACACTTCCTGTTGGCACAGGAAGCAGGTCAGAGACACTTCCTGGTGGCACAGGAAGCAAGTCAGAGACACTTCCTGTTGGAAGAAGATGGTCAGAAACACTTCCTGTTGCACAGGAAGCAGGTCAGAGACACTTCCTGTTGGCACAGGAAGCAGGTCAGAGACACTTCCTGTTGTCACAGGAAGTAGGTCAAAGACACTTCCTGTTGGCACAGGAAGCAGGTCAGAGACACTTCCTGTTGTCACAGGAAGTAGGTCAAAGACACTTCCTGTTGGAAGAAGATGGTCAGAAACACTTCCTGTTCATACTGGAAGCAGGTCAGAGACACTTCCTGTTAGCACTGGAAGCAGGTCAGAGACACTTCTGGGTTGTTGGATGCCTCCATCCATCCTGACTGGTTGGATGCCTCCTCCATCCATCCTGACTGGTTGGATGCCTCCATCCATCCATCCTGGCTGGTTGGATGCCTCCATCCATCCTGGCTGGTTGGATGCCTCCATCCATCCTGACTGGTTGGATGCCTCCATCCATCCTGGCTGGTTGGATGCCTCCATCCATCCTGGCTGGTTGGATGCCTCCATCCATCCTGACTGGTTGGATGCCTCCATCCATCCTGACTGGTTGGATGCCTCCATCCATCCTGGCTGGTTGGATGCCTCCATCCATCCTGACTGGTTGGATGCCTCCATCCATCCTGACTGGTTGGATGCCTCCATCCATCCATCCTGACTGGTTGGATGCCTCCATCCATCCTGACTGGTTGGATGCCTCCATCCATCCATCCTGACTGGTTGGATGCCTCCATCCATCCTGACTGGTTGGATGCCTCCATCCATCCATCTGACTGGTTGGATGCCTCCATCCATCCATCCTGACTGGTTGGATGCCTCCATCCATCCTGGCTGGTTGGATGCCTCCATCCAATCCATCCTGACTGGTTGGATGCCTCCATCCATCCTGACTGGTTGGATGCCTCCATCCATCCATCCGGGCTGGTTGGATGCCTCCATCCATCCTGCTGGTTGGATGCCTCCATCATCCATCCTGACTGGTTGGATGCCTCCATCCATCCTGACTGGTTGGATGCCTCCATCCATCCATCCTGCTGGTTGGATGCCTCCATCCATCCTGACTGGTTGGATGCCTCCATCCATCCATCCTGACTGGTTGGATGCCTCCATCCATCCTGCTGGTTGGATGCCTCCATCCATCCTGGCTGGTTGGATGCCTCCATCCATCCATCCTGGCTGGTTGGATGCCTCCATCCATCCTGGACTGGTTGGATGCCTCCATCCATCCATCTGACTGGTTGGATGCCTCCATCCATCCTGACTGGTTGGATGCCTCCATCCATCTCTGACTGGTTGGATGCCTCCATCCATCCATCCTGCTGGTTGGATGCCTCCATCCATCCTGGCTGGTTGGATGCCTCCATCCATCCTGGCTGGTTGGATGCCTCCATCCATCTGACTGGTTGGATGCCTCCATCCATCTCCTGGCTGGTTGGATGCCTCCATCCATCCTGACTGGTTGGATGCCTCCATCCATCCATCCTGACTGGTTGGATGCCTCCATCCATCCTCCTGACTGGTTGGATGCCTCCATCCATCCATCCTGACTGGTTGGATGCCTCCATCCATCCTGACTGGTTGGATGCCTCCATCCATCCTGCTGGTTGGATGCCTCCATCATCCATCCTGGCTGGTTGGATGCCTCCATCCATCCTGCTGGTTGGATGCCTCCATCCATCCTGGCTGGTTGGATGCCTCCATCCATCCTGGCTGGTTGGATGCCTCCATCCATCCTGGCTGGTTGGATGCTCCATCCATCCTGGCTGGTTGGATGCCTCCATCCATCCTGACTGGTTGGATGCCCTCCATCCATCCTGACTGGTTGGATGCCTCCATCCATCCTGACTGGTTGGATGCCTCCATCCATCCTGATGGTTGGATGCCTCCATCCATCCATCCTGACTGGTTGGATGCCTCCTCCATCCTCGACTGGTTGGATGCCTCCATCCATCCTGCTGGTTGGATGCCTCCATCCATCCTGGTGGTTGGATGCCTCCATCATCCTGCTGGTTGGATGCCCCATCCATCCTGGCTGGTTGGATGCCTCCATCCATCCTGACTGGTTGGATGCCTCCATCCATCCTGGCTGGTTGGATGCCTCCATCCATCCTGGCTGGTTGGATGCCTCCATCCATCCTGCTGGTTGGATGCCTCCATCCATCCTGGCTGGTTGGATGCCTCCATCATCCTGCTGGTTGGATGCCTCCATCCATCCTGGCTGGTTGGATGCCTCCATCAATCCTGACTGGTTGGATGCCTCCATCCATCCTGACTGGTTGGATGCCTCCATCCATCCATCCTGACTGGTTGGATGCCTCCATCCTCCTGATGGTTGGATGCCTCCATCCATCCTGACTGGTTGGATGCCTCCATCCATCCTGGCTGGTTGGATGCCTCCATCCATCCTGACTGGTTGGATGCCTCCATCCATCCTGGCTGGTTGGATGCCTCCATCCATCCTGGCTGGTTGGATGCCTCCATCCATCCTGACTGGTTGGATGCCTCCATCCATCCTGGCTGGTTGGATGCCTCCATCCATCCTGACTGGTTGGATGCCTCCATCCATCCATCCTGACTGGTTGGATGCCTCCATCCATCCTGACTGGTTGGATGCCTCCATCCATCCATCCTGACTGGTTGGATGCCTCCATCCATCCATCCTGACTGGTTGGATGCCTCCATCCATCCTGACTGGTTGGATGCCTCCATCCATCCTGGCTGGTTGGATGCCTCCATTCATCCTGGCTGGTTGGATGCCTCCATCCATCCTGGCTGGTTGGATGCCTCCATCCATCCTGACTGGTTGGATGCCTCCATCCATCCTGACTGGTTGGATGCCTCCATCCATCCTGGCTGGTTGGATGCCTCCATCCATCCTGACTGGTTGGATGCCTCCATCCATCCTGGCTGGTTGGATGCCTCCATCCATCCTGACTGGTTGGATGCCTCCATCCATCCATCCTGACTGGTTGGATGCCTCCATCCATCCTGACTGGTTGGATGCCTCCATCCATCCTGACTGGTTGGATGCCTCCATCCATCCATCCTGACTGGTTGGATGCCTCCATCCATCCTGACTGGTTGGATGCCTCCATCCATCCTGACTGGTTGGATGCCTCCATCCATCCATCCTGGCTGGTTGGATGCCTCCATCCATCCTGGCTGGTTGGATGCCTCCATCCATCCATCCTGGCTGGTTGGATGCCTCCATCCATCCTGGCTGGTTGGATGCCTCCATCCATCCTGGCTGGTTGGATGCCTCCATCCATCCTGGCTGGTTGGATGCCTCCATCCATCCTGGCTGGTTGGATGCCTCCATCCATCCATCCTGACTGGTTGGATGCCTCCATCCATCCTGGCTGGTTGGATGCCTCCATCCATCCTGACTGGTTGGATGCCTCCATCCATCCATCCTGACTGGTTGGATGCCTCCATCCATCCTGACTGGTTGGATGCCTCCATCCATCCATCCTGACTGGTTGGATGCCTCCATCCATCCTGACTGGTTGGATGCCTCCATCCATCCATCCTGGCTGGTTGGATGCCTCCATCCATCCATCCTGACTGGTTGGATGCCTCCATCCATCCTGACTGGTTGGATGCCTCCATCCATCCATCTGACTGGTTGGATGCCTCCATCCATCCATCCTGACTGGTTGGATGCCTCCATCCATCCTGGCTGGTTGGATGCCTCCATCCATCCTGGCTGGTTGGATGCCTCCATCCATCCTGGCTGGTTGGATGCCTCCATCCATCCTGGCTGGTTGGATGCCTCCATCCATCCTGGCTGGTTGGATGCCTCCATCCATCCTGGCTGGTTGGATGCCTCCATCCATCCTGGCTGGTTGGATGCCTCCATCCATCCTGGCTGGTTGGATGCCTCCATCCATCCTGGCTGGTTGGATGCCTCCATCCATCCTGACTGGTTGGATGCCTCCATCCATCCTGGCTGGTTGGATGCCTCCATCCATCCTGGCTGGTTGGATGCCTCCATCCATCCTGGCTGTTGGATGCCTCCATCCATCCTGGCTGGTTGGATGCCTCCATCCATCCTGGCTGGTTGGATGCCTCCATCCATCCTGGCTGGTTGGATGCCTCCATCCATCGGCTCGTTTCCGGTCTCCCCAGTAGATTCTGTGTTCTGACCAGCAGGAGGTCCAGAGACGACCGCAGTCCCAGCGTGGAGATCATCTACGAGGGAACCATCGACTCGGCCGCCGCGCCGCCGTCCGCTCTCACGCGGCGCCGCAGACGCCACCGCAGGGCGCAGGTCACCAGGTGAGGTCACATGACAGGAAGTGACAGGTGAAGTTCGGGTTCGTTTCTCTGACCTCTGACCTAACGTTCATTCTGATGGCAGAATGAACGTTTCTAAAATCAGCTTTAAGGGCTTTACGTTCAGCCAGAAGATGAAGTGGATATTATTTCACAGTTGGTTTCCTCAACATTAAGGTCAGCAGGAGGCACTGAAGCACAGCTGGATGGAACAGGAAGTTAGAAAAGCTGTAGTGCCGGGTGGGGGCAGCTCCAGGCCTGGGGGTCCGGCCTCCTGCAACGTTTAGACACACCTGAGTCAAACAATCAGGTCGTTAGCAGGACAGGAGAACCTGGAGGAGGTTCAGGTGTGTCGGACCGGGGAGACGCTAAGAGCTGCAGGACCAGGACTGCCCCCCCCCCTTCTCTGAGCTCTGACGAGGTCTTATAAAGATCCTAAATAAATCGGCACCGAATGGCTTTAAAGTGTTTTTTGATTGTCAGTCTGCTGATAGCCAATCAGAAAGGGAATCATTAGCTGAAGAAACGACCATTTGCTAAAAGATCAACACAGTGAGAACAATGAGGCTGTAGTGATACTACGATCTCGCGATACGATACGCGATATTCTGTCCACGATACGATATATATATTGCGATATTCAGTAAACGGTACAATTCGATACACTTTTGTGATTTTCTGAAAGGTTTCAGAGGGACAGAGTGATTTTGGTGACATTTTGTGACTGTTATAAAGTTGGACTGAACTAATTTAACTGAAAACTGATTAAAAGCTCCAACTACACAATACCTGGTTCTGGTTGGACACAGACTTAAAGTGGACAGCTGGACAAAATGAACCAAAGAAGTGGAGAGAAAACATGTTTCTTTTAGTTGAAACAGTCCAAACTGTAGCTGACATGCATTAGTAAAGTAAATAAAGTGAACCAAGTTCCTGCTCTGAATAGTTTGATACCTTTTTAACCTGAACATCTGAAGGAATCACTCTAAGCCTGATGACCTGGTGAAGCAAGCAGTGAGTGAACAAGGTGACAGTTGGACGTTACGATACTTGAGGATGAATATCGATTTATTCTACAAAAGAAAATATCGATATATATTGTGATATCGATATTATTATACAGCCCTAGTCAGAACAGAAATGAAGCCACAACTCCACAAACTATGTATATTTATGTCTATTTAAGACATAAAAACCCTCCTGGCCTGTCGATGCGTTCCTTAAACGAGGCAGCCGCTGGTAGCCATCTTGTTTTGCTCTTTGCCTCAAACCTCCTGGATGTTTTAGTCTGTGATAAATAGAGGCTTTTGAGGAAAGTTCTTGTTTCTGCTGCTGAGAATAAAAAGTATTGGACCCAAACGGGTCGACCCGCTTTGAACCCGAGACGGGCTGGGAGGTCACCAGGAGAGAGAGAGGAACGGCTATGGGAGGACAGTTCCTCAGTGTGTGTGTAAAAACAGGAACCTTCTGTCACTGCTGATTAGGCAGACGACCTCTGACCTCTGACCTGATCGATACTTTTTAACACGTCAGTAAAAATAATAAAAACTCCCAAAAGTAAAAGTCTAAACATGTAGACAAAACGATAGTGATTTATCTGTTTCTTCTCTGTCAGGTGACTGTGTGTCACAGCGATTAAAGCCCCACAGACACAAAGTCGTAACAAACGTTCCCACTTGTGATGCCACTGATTTATTTTAATTTCTTGATGTTTTCATGTAAATTTGTGGCGGTAGGTGATGACCAGGTGGCGTTGAGACGTTGGGTGCGTAGAGCTTGTGTCTGACAGTGTTTCTGCCGCAGCTCGCCGGTCATCATCACCCTGGACAGCGACAGTAGCCATGACGACGACGGCGGCCAGAAGAAGCCCAACAGCGGCAGCAGCAGCCCCCTCAGCAGCCAGCAGACCATCGACTTCTCCGACCTCCCATTGGCTTCCTGCGCCGGAGGGGGCGGGGCCGTGGAGGTCGGGGAGCTTCCCGCCGACATCCTGGACCGCGGGTCCGACGGGTCGGAGGCGGAGGCGGCGGCTCGGCCCGGAGCGGCGCGCCGAGGCGACGTGGAGGACGTGGAGGACGCCGCCTCCCTGCCGGAGACGCCTGACCGCCAGCAGCCGGGCCGCGCAGACGACACGTCCGACCGGTACCTGCTGGAGGCCATCCTGGACGACCTGAACCGGATCGCTCCGCCGCGACAGAACCCGGCGCAGGACGGGACAGGACAGAGCAGGGAGCGGACGCCGCAGGAAGCCAGGGGTCCAGCGTCTCCCTCCGGCCGTCAGCAGAACCCGGACCCGGTCCCGCCTCCTCTGGAGAGGATGGAGGGCCGGGAAGTGCCGCCTCTGCTCCGGCGGGCCAGTCCGGTCGGGTCGTACCACAGGGACACGCCGCCGCCCCTCAAACACAAGGATGCTGGGAGTCCGCCGGGCGCCGCCGCAGCCGGCCCGCCTCACGTTGGGCCGCACCGGCCCTCCGACCCGAACCCGACCGGCAGGAACTCACCGGGTCTCAACCCGCTCGCCGTTCCTCCCGTGTCAACCATCCAGAACCAGCTCCGCTCCGCCTCCCACAGGCTGCCGGCCCGGTCCGGTTCTGATCGGCTCCCCAGCCTGAGGTTCGGTTCTTTTCTCTCCATCGAGTCGTTCCACAGCAGCAGCGACAGCCTGAAGCTGAACTTACCTTTGACCCCTGCGACCTCCTCACATTCCCCGGATCTCCACCCGGCTCACCGCAGGAACCCGGTCAGCCCGACCCGGCGGGTCGGCGCCGGTGGTCTCGGTCCATCTGGCTGGGACTTCTTCTCAGGTCCGAACTCTCACGGCGCCGCTGCTTCCCGACCGGACCGGCCGCCAGCAGGGGGCGTCCGTCCTGCCGGCTCTGGCTCCGCCTCCAAGGCCTTAGCCCCGCCTCCTTCCCTCTGCTTCATCCAATCAGAGCCCAGCTCTCAGTCTGAGTCCCGTTCTGAATCGATTCGCCTCCCGGAGTCCAACTCGGCATCACAGAACCGGAACAGTCCGAACTCAAAGGGCCAGAACCAAGAGCAGCACACCGAACAACCGGGCCCACACTCGCATGACCC
Source organism: Poecilia picta (assembly GCA_033032245.1). Classification (NCBI taxonomy): domain Eukaryota; kingdom Metazoa; phylum Chordata; class Actinopteri; order Cyprinodontiformes; family Poeciliidae; genus Poecilia; species Poecilia picta. The sequence goes on along the minus strand of CM065370.1, from coordinate 26,913,301 downwards.
CGCCCACCACCTACAGGACCCCGCCCACCACATACAAGACCCCGCCCACCGACTCCATGACCCCGCCCACAACATACAAGACCCGCCCACCAACTACAGACCCCGCCCACCGACTCCATGACCCCGCCCACAACATACAAGACCCCGCCCACCAACTACAGGACCCCGCCCACCGACTCCATGACCCCGCCCACCACATACAAGACCCCGCCCACCGACTCCATGACCCCGCCCACCACATACAAGACCCCGCCCACCGACTCCATGACCCCGCCCACCACATACAAGACCCCGCCCACCGACTCCATGACCCCGCCCACCACATACAAGACCCCGCCCACCGACTCCATGACCCCGCCCACCGACTCCATGACCCCGCCCACCACCTACAGGACCCCGCCCACCGACTCCATGTTGACTCCGCCCACCGACTCCATGTTGACTCCGCCCACCACCTACATGACCCCATCAAACTCTCAGACTCCCCTCCCAATTTTTCCTGTGACTCCCCCCACAGACAATCATCTGGACCCTCTGGCCCCGCCCACCTCCTCTTTGACTCCGCCCACATCTCCTCTTGCTCCTCCCAGCTCCCCTTTGACTCCGCCCACAGATAATCATCCAGCAGACCCTCTGGCCCCGCCCACCTCCCCTCTGGCCCCGCCCACCTCCCCTCTGGCTCCGCCCCTCCACCGGCCCTCAGGAGCCTTGGATCTCCGTCAGACGGTCCCCTGGTGTGTCGGCCGTCTGACCGTCTCTCTGGAGACTTTCCTCCCTGATTCTGCTGAAAATGTACAGAAATAAAGACAGAAAGTTTTAATTCCTCCAGAAAAAACTCAGCATTTTGTTTTGTATCGGTTCTATGTTCTTGGTTCTTGTCTCTGTTGTTACCGGGACGATTTACTGTGTTCTAATCCAAATATATTTATGCTTTTTAATTTTTTTATGCTAAAGACGTGTGTGGAAGTTGTTCAGAAACATCTGGAGAAACAATCAGATTCAAGTGTTCAGAGACTTTGAGCTTCAGGAACTGGTTCTGGTTCTGGTTCTAGTCCTGGTTCTGGTTCTAGTCCTAGTCCTGGTTCTAGTCCTAGTCCTGGTTCTGGTCCTGGTTCTGGTTCTAGTCCTGGTTCTGGTTCTGTCCTGGTCCTGGTTCTGGTTCTGGTTCTGGTCCTGGTTCTTGTTCTGGTTCTAGTCCTGGTTCTGGTTCTAGTCCTAGTCCTGGTTCTGGTCCTGGTTCTGGTTCTAGTCCTGGTTCTGGTCCTGGTTCTGGTCCTGGTTCTGGTCTGGTCCTGGCTCTGGTTCTGGTTCTGGTTCTGGTTCCTGGTTCTGGTTCTGGTTCTGGTTCTGGTCTGGTTCTGGTCCTGGTTTCTGGTTTCCTGGTTCTGGTCCTGGTTTGTCTGTGGTCTCTGGTTCTGGTCCTGGTTCTGGTTCTGGTCCTGGTTCTGGTTCTGGTCCTGGTCCTGGTCTGGTCCTGGTTCTGGTCTGGTCCTGGTTCTGGTCCTGGTTCTGGTCCTGGTCTGGTTTGTCTGGTTCTGGTTCTGGTCCTGGTTCTGGTTCTGGTCCTGGTTCTGGTTCTGGTCCTGGTTCTGGTTCTGGTCCTGGTTCTGGTTCTGGTTCTAGTCCTGGTTCTGGTCCTGGTCCTGGTTCTGGTCCTGGTCCTGGTTCTTGGTCCTGGTTCTGGTTCTGTGTCCTGGTTCTGGTTCTGGTCTGTTCTCCTGGGTTCTGGTTCTGGTCTGGTTCTGGTTGTCCTGGTTTGGTTCTAGTCCTGGTTCTGGTTGTTCTGTCTGGTTCTGGTCCTGGTTCTGTCTGGTTCTGGTTCTTGGTTCTGGTTCTGGTTCTGTCCTGGTTCTGGTCCTGGTCTGTCCTGGTTCTGGTCCTGTTCTGGTTCTGGTTCTGGTTTTGGTTTCTGGTTTCCTGGTTTCTGGTTCTGGTCCTGGTTCTGGTTCTGGTCCTGGTTTCTGGTTCTGGTCCTGGTTCTGGTTCTGGTTCTGGTTCTGGTCCTGGTTCCCTGGTTCTGGTTTTCTGGTCCTGGTTCTGGTCTGGTCCTGGTTCTTTCTGGTCCTGGTTCTGGTTCTGGTCCTGGTTCTGGTCTCGGTTCTGGTTCTGGTTCTGGTTCCTGGTTCTGGTCCTTTCTGGTCTTGTTCTGGTTCTGGTCCTGGTCCTGGTTCTGTTCTAGTCCTGGTTCTGGTCTGGTTCTGGTTCTATGTCCTGGTTCTGGTCTGGTCCTGGTTCTGGTCGCCTGGTCCTGGTTCCTGTTCGTTCCTGGTTCTTGTTCTGGTCTGTCCTGGTTCTGGTTCTGGTGTTCTGTTCTGGCTGGTCCTGGTTTGGTCTTCCTGGTCCTGGTTTCTGGTTCTGGTTCTTCGGTTCTGGTTCTGTCGGTTCTTCCCGTCCTGGTTCTGGTTCTGGTTCTGGTCCTGCCTGGTTCTGTTGTTCTGGTCCGTGGTCCCTGGTTCTGGTTCTGGTCTGGTTCTGGTCCTGGTTCTGGTCCTGGTTGTCTGGTCCTGGTTCTGGTTCCTGGTCCTGGTTCTGGTCCTGGTTCCTGGTTCTGGTCTGGTTCCTGGTTCTGGTTCTGGTCCTGGTTCTGGTTCTGGTCTGGTCCTGGTTCTGGTCCTGGTTCTGGTTCCTGGTCCTGGTTCCTGGTTCTGTGTTCTGTCCTGTGTTCTGGTTCTGGTCTGGTCTGCTGGTCGTTCTGGTCTGGTCCTGGTTCTGGTTCTGTCTGGTTCCTGGTCTGGTCCTGGTTCTGGTCCTGGTCCTGGTCTGGTTTGTCTGGTCTGTCTGGTTCTGTCGGTTCTGGGTTCTAGGTCCTGTCTGGTTCTGGTTCTGGTCCTGGTCCTGGTCCTGGTTCTGGTTTGTCCTGTCTTTCTGTCTGTCTGTTCTGGTCCTGGTCTTCTGGTTCTGGTCCTGGTTCTGGTTCTGGGTTCTGTGGTTCTGGTTCTGGTTCTGGTGTCCCTGGTTCTGGTTCTGGTTCTGGTCCTGGTCTGGTCCTGGTTTGTCTGGTTCTGGTTCTGGTCCTGGTCCTGTCTGGTTCTGGTTCTGGTTCGTTGGTTCTGTCTGGTTCTGGTCCCGGTTCTGGTTCTGGTCCTGGTCCTGGTTCTGGTTCTGGTTCTGGTCCTGGTCTGGTCCTGGTCTGGTCTGGTTCCTGGTTCTGTCTGGTCCCGGTTTTGGTTCTGGTCTGGTTCTGGTTCTGGTTCTGTCTGGTTCTGGTCCTGTTTGGTTCTGGTCTGGTTCTGGTCCTGGTTCTGGTTCTGGTTCTGGTCCTGGTTCTGGTCTGGTTCTGTTCTGGTCCTGGTTCTGGTTCTGGTCCTGGTTCTGGTTCTGGTCCTGGTTTCTGGTTCTGGTCCGTTCTGTTCTGGTCCTGTCCTGTTCTGGTTCTGTTCTGTCCTGGTCCTGGTTCTGGTCTGGTCCTGGTTCTAGTCCTAGTCCTGGTTCTGGTCCTGGTTCTGGTTCTAGTCCTGGTTCTGGTTCTGGTCCTGGTCCTGGTTCTGGTTCTGGTTCTGGTCCTGGTTCTTGTTCTGGTTCTAGTCTGGTTCTGGTTCTAGTCCTAGTCCTGGTTCTGGTCCTGGTTCGTCTAGTCTGGTTCTGGTCCTGGTTCTGGTCCTGGTTCTGGTCCTGGTTCTGGTTCTGGTCCTGGCTCTGGTTCTGGTTCTGGTTCTGGTCCTGGTTCTGGTCCTGGTTCTGGTTCTGGTTCTGGTTCTGGTTCTAGTCCTGGTTCTGGTCCTGGTTCTGGTCCTGGTTCTGGTTGTGGTCCTGGTTCTGGTTCTGGTCCTGGTTCTGGTCCTGGTTCTGGTCCTGGTTCTGGTCCTGGTCCTGGTTCTGGTCCTGGTTCTGGTTCTGGTCCTGGTTCTGGTTCTGGTCCTGGTTCTGGTTCTGGTCCTGGTTCTGGTTCTGGTCCTGGTTCTGGTCATGGTCCTGGTTCTGGTTCTGGTTCTAGTCCTGGTTCTGGTCCTGGTCCTGGTTCTGGTCCTGGTCCTGGTTCTGGTTGTGGTCCTGGTTCTGGTTCTGGTCCTGGTCCTGGTTCTGGTTCTGGTTCTGGTTCTAGTCCTGGTTCTGGTTCTGGTCCTGGCCATGGTTCTGGTTCTGGTCTCTGGTCGGTTCTAGTCCTGGTTCTGGTTCCTAGTCCTGGTCCTGGTTCTGGTCCCGGTTCTGGTTCTGGTCCTGGTCCTGGTTCTGGTCCCGGTTCTGGTCCTGGTTCTGGTTCTGGTTCTGGTTCTGGTTCTGGTCCTGGTCCTGGTCCTGGTTCTGGTCCCGGTTCTGGTTCTGGTCCTGGTCCTGGTTCTGGTCCCGGTTCTGGTTCTGGTTCTGTATGGAGACCTGAGTAAACGGTTGATGTTAAAATCATCCTGTTGTTTCAGTTCATTGCTACACGGAGGTGACGGTGTGCAAAGCTGCCATGAACTTTGACCTTTAACCTGCAAACTGAGGCATGCTGGGACTCTGGGGTCTTTTGGAGCCTAAATGACCTTTGAACTCCTCCTTAATATTGCTGCAACTTCAAAATAAAATCAGATTTTTGTATAAATGCTCATTTAAGGTTGAATACTTTAATGAAACAAAGTCTTTGTCTTCATATGCCGACGGTCTCCAGGCATTTTGGGTCATTTTGTTCTAGAAAATCTTCCAGCAAAAGAATAAAAAATAAACTTAAAGTCAGTAGAATACATGTCCTGTAATC